>CAODLS012052926.1:0-27243 GCA_948243855.1 Flueggea neowawraea
TTCCCTCGCGTGAACGCGCAGACGTCTAGTGCAAACGACTCGTCGTTTGAGGACGATTTGAAGCACGCGAACGTAAGACAAAAACACACGCTCTAATGACAGGGTTTCCAGCGGAAAACAACACGCAGTTTGGCCACCAACAATAAACGACTGGTCGTCCGGTCCTTGATTTCCAGATTTTTCATTTCAATTTCCATCAATTTTCACTTACCCAAAACACTTCCAAATCACTCCTAACCTTCATTAATCACCCAATTAATATCAAAAGCATAAAATTAACTCTTCAATCACCAAAAATAAAATTTCAAATAAATTTCCTAATTATCCAAAATAATTATTCCAAAAATAATTATCCAACAATAATTATTCAAAATAATTACTCCAAATATAATTATCCAAAAATACTTATAAAAAAATATACAGGGTATTACAGCAACAGTCGCATCTCTCAACAACAAAACCATAGATCTTCACCAAAACAAAAACAAAATCGGTTTAAAGTTTAGCACCTCTGCCTCATTTTTCCCTCGCACCTCTATCCAACTCTAAACAACCAAACTACATATTTGCACCGAAACAAAAACCAAATCATGCGAAGGTTGAAGGGTAGAGGAATAAGAGGAGGAAAGGACGGACGAGAGAGAGAACCGAGGATAGAAAGATGAGGCCGCAATGAGAGAGAGAATGAGAATAGAAAGAGGAGAGTGGACGAGGACGGACGAAAGGGTAAAAGTTGAAGGCGGCGTAAGAGGAAGGGCTAGGGTTATTTTTAGGAGGGATAGGAGGAGAGAGAAAGAGGCAGATGAAAAATTTGGATTGAAACAAGATTTTGACCTTATATATTAAATGGAGATGGCATTTTTTAGGTTCAGTTTAAAAATTATGGCATTTCCACAATTAAGTTTCAATATTATGTCATTTTAAGAAATACGAAGTTAGTATTATTTCTATTTGTGCAAATTTACTATTTAATTATGACACGTGGCATAATTAACTCGTAAAAATTAAAAAAAATGAGGTAAAAAAAAGGTAAAATCCTCATCCAATAGGCCAAAACAAGCAACACAACTTAGAGTTAATTATGCTAAGTGTCTCAATTAAAATTTATATTTTGACGAAAGTCATTTATAGACTGTTAATTATTTAAATGACATTTTTTAAGTTCAAATTTGCTCTATACCATTTTTAATTCTGATTTTTACAAATGCCAAATTTATCCAAATAAAAGTTAATTTCTCATCCCACTTTCTCACATTTTTTCTCTCTCTTGATTTTCTCTTTCTTTCTCTCTTCTCTCACTCTCTAGTTTCTCTCCTCCTCTCATCCTCTCTACTCTCACACACTCTCTCAAAAAAACCCTAGCTGCCACTTCTTATCTCTCTTCTCACCCGTTTGTCCTTACTGCCTCTCATCATCTCCACTCTTCCTCTACTGTCTCTTTCTCTCTCGGTTGCTCTCTGTCTTCCAACAGCATTATGTCACGTCAGATCTTCTAGATCCGTCGATCTCTCATAGTTGATCTCTCGGTGCTGACGAGGTCGTTGTCGGTCGATGTTCGCGGCTCACTTTCATGGAGGAAGAAGAACTCAGATCTATGCCGGCTGGGGGCAGCGACTAGGGTTTTCACAAATGGCTACGCTTCCATCACCACTGTTTTTTAAGGTTCGGTTTCCAAGAACCGTGCTACTTCTTGTGGAGAGGCAGAAGTGACATCACAGAAGGAGTTGAGTAGGGCTGTGTTGGTGTCGTTTAGGTCGTGCTGCTTCATCGTCATTTCTCTAGTGTTGTCTGTTGATAGAAGGAGGCAATGGCTACGATAGTTGCTAAGTTTGGCTTTTGAGGGAATATATTTGTGTGTTTTTTAAAAAAATATATATTTTCTTTGTTTTTAGTTTTTATTTGTTTGTTTAAATGTATTTGTTTTTGTAAAGTAGAAACTAAAAACTATATGTCTTGATGATCGGTTTTGTGATTGTCGTATATTTATAGAAAAAAAATGAAAAAAGATAATTCAATTGTTGATTTTGAAGACCTTTGTCGATGGTTGATTTTGTTGAGTTTGGTTGATTTGTGCATGTTGATTTTGAAGACTTTTGAAGACCTTTTGTATACGTTTTGAAGACCTTTGAAGATATTTTGTATACCTTTTGAAGACGTTTAAATACTTTTTGTGAAGACCTTATGAAGACCTGCGAAAACTTCCGAAGACCTTTGAATACTTCCAAAGACCTTCTGAAAATCTTCAAAAACATTTTGTGAAGACATTTGAAGACTTTTTGTAGATCTTTAAATACTTTTTTGTATACTAAATTAATTACGATTAAATAAATTAAAATTTATAAATATAGTATACATCAAATATAATTATTATATAATTCAACTTAATTTTAAAAAAATAAACCAAAAAATTATTAAATTAATTTTTTATAAAAAAATATGAATTTCTTTTTAAAACATTTGGAGACATTCTAGAGACATCTAAAGATGTTCTGAAGGTCTCTAAAGATCATCTAAAAACATTATGAAGACTTCTGAAAAATCAATTTTTTTAACTGAAATTTATGTTGTCTCAAAAAAATTAATTTCTCACAAAAATATCAAAATTTCTCACGAATATAACATTTGTTAAATTTATTTTTTTATGATACTTTTCAAAATTGAAATCTCGGATGTCACTAGTCAAAATCAAAATTTATTTTTTTAATAAAATTGTGATTTTCCGCACAGCATAGAAAGAAAAAAAAAAGGTGGAATGCATATCACTAGATTCCACCGGCGGTCAATACAAACGCGTCCCCGCTGTCTCCTCCGCAAAACCCTAGCCTCCTCCCCCTCTCACAACTTCCGCAATCTCCAATAACGCCAAAACAACACAGTTCTTAAAACACTACTTGTCCTCAATGGCAGGGGTTTCAGATGCGGCGGAGACTACAACAACAACTACTGGTAGTAGTAATAATACCAATACGCTGTCATGTGCTTCTTGCGGCAAGCCTGCACATCTTCAGTATGTTATCATCTTCATTATCACATTTTCTTTTTGTTATTTCGCTTCCTTTGTTTTTTGTAAGCTTATTCGGTTGTATTATCATTCGTTTTCTTTTTATTATTTCGCTTCCATTGTTTTTTATAAGCTTGTTCGGTTGTAATGTTATTGCAATTCAATAGTTATTTGTGAAAAAAGAGGTATATGTTATATTTAAATATTGTTTCTGAAGTATTACCTTCTGATGATTCAAAAGAGGGAGAGAAAGCATTTATGGATAACGGTTATTGTGTCTGGTTTATTGGCCGTTGGTGTATTAAACATCGAAAATGAAGCTGGCATAGTTTGAAATGCGCAGTCTGTTATTGGAATACAAAGATATTTGAGAAATATTTGGATGATGCGTAAAGGCTTGATTTTATAAGTTTTAGTTATACGAGTGCAGAATGTATTAAGGATTTTGAATGTTATGTAACTTTTAATTCTCTCTAGGTGTCCAAAGTGCATCGAGCTAAAGCTTCCCCGTGAAGATGCTGCCTTTTGGTATATGATCTTGCCCGGCTTTTGCTTCGTTGTCAAATTTAACTATGGCATTTTTTTCATTATTACATATTTTTGTTGATGAAACTCTTTATCTTATAACAGCACTCAGGATTGCTTTAAAGCTTCCTGGAGCTCTCATAAATCAGTTCACTTGAAGGCAAAGTTGTCCTCAGTTGGGACAGGTACTGAAAGCATACAAAATTCAGACATACCTTATGAAGGTTGGCTATATTGCTTGAAGAAAGGACAGACTCGAACTTCAAAACTCCCCTATTTTGATTGGACAGGGTATTTATAAATTATCTATCTCTATTTGGATGATGAACATATAATCTTTCTGTTAACTGGATAAATGGTACAGTTGTGGGGATGATGATGACCGATTGTTACTCATTCCTCATCCCTATATTTGAATTGTGGATGTTGGATGTTGTGTTGCCTAGATGTGGTCAACTTAAATTGTTTATGAGTTGAGTTCAGTACTTCGCTGTTGATATTTTTTTGAGAAGATTACAACTAACTTGAAGAAGAGTTTCTGTAAAATTTGTTTATCATTTTCCTTAATTTTTATGGCCTACAATATTTTTTCCTTGTCTAATGGTGAAAACATTGTTGCTTCTTTTTCTTGTGCAGGACGCTAAGACCATATCCCATATCTCCAAAGCGTGTAGTACCTTCGCACGTTGATCTACCTGACTGGGCATTAGATGTCAGTTTTTTGTTTGATTTTTCTTTAAATGTTCAATAAGCAGCATTATTTTCTTTGTCCAATTGTGTAAGTTTACCACTGTAACTATTGATTCTTTGAAAACACAAATGGGCATTCTAATTTTTACACTTAATTCCTCTGACTCATTGTCTTTTTACATATCATCATGCAACATCACTATTAAATCCTTTATCTTCACCCTAATCAGCTCAATTTGTATATGTGATTGGGTGTTTGAGGGATGAAATTTAGGTGGAAATCCATCTTTCTGGGAAAACACATAAAATTGTATATTCACTACATCAGAAATGATAATTACTCCTTTTTTGATGCTACTCTCCCAGCAGCCACTTGTTTAATTCATTGGTAATGACTATGTTGGATTCTTAATATCAACTTCTTTGTTCATTTTCTTTACATACCTTGTTTTTCTTGGACTTTGCAGGGAATCCCAAAACTTGAACCCAACAGCGATTTGCAGCACATTGCAGAGGTGAAATGGCAGCAGTCTTTACTTATAGATTTGTTCATAATTTTTTAATGCTTCTGTTAAATTTATTCATTAGCAGTCTATCATGTTCATCTTATAATTTCATTAACCTGTGTTCTAGATCAAAACTCCTGATCAAATTGAGAGAATGCGAGAAACTTGTCGAGTAAGTTGCTTATCCTTCTTCCTTTAGAAAGATGAAATATTATTTTCTAGAGGTGTATGTAATCTGCTTATCATCATTTTTTGAGTTTCCTTTCATATCATTTGGTGAGCATGGGCCAATGACACATACAAAGATTAATTCTGTTTAACACTTCTGTGTCTCTATGAATGTGAATGCACTGAATTTAGATGTTCTAATTATTATTGTCAGATAGCAAGGGAAGTTCTGGATGCAGCTGCCCGCATAATTCGTCCCAGTGTGACTACTGATGAAATTGATCGAGTGGTTCATGAGGCAACCATTGCAGCTGGTAAGTTGATGTCACTGTTTTCTTTTCCCTTTAAACTGTCAGTGGAGCTAACTGATAGCATAGTCTTTGTGTGGATCAGAATTCATGATATTCTGTATGAACTTGCCTTTACTTTTCTTTGATATTGTTCATTAACATTCTCTAATTTTGTGCACTGCAGGAGGATATCCATCTCCATTAAATTATTATTTTTTCCCAAAGTCATGCTGCACGTAGGTAGTCCTTTCTATAAGTCTGCTACTGATTTTCATCAAACAAAAATGTATTAGTTAACAGGAATAATTTCCTGTTTCAGGTCAGTAAACGAAGTAATCTGCCATGGAATTCCAGATGCCCGGTATTTGTTGAATTTTATCCTGTATAGCATTGTAATTTTGTTTGTTGATTGTCACAAATGAAGCATACTCTTATGTTTATGATGAAAATGTAATGAAAGTCATAATATAGCTGCTCTAATTCTATTAGTAGATAATGCTATTCCTCTTAACCCTTTTTCTCTTGCATAGTTAAAAACGTTCTGCCCAATCAATCCCCTACCTTGTACTAAATCTTGGCATTCAGGTCTTCCTAACTGTAACTTGTTTTTATTGCTTCAGGAAATTGGAAGATGGAGACATTGTAAATGTTGATGTAACCGTGTACTATAAGGGTGTCCATGGTATGAAATTCTTTCAATTTGTTTGTTTTGCTATAACATTTTGCCCAAAATATCTGAGGCAGGTGGATTCTGTGAGCAGGTGATCTCAATGAAACATATTTTGTTGGAAATGTTGATGAAGCATCTCGACATTTGGTCCAATGTACTTATGAGTGCTTGGAGAAAGCTATAGCAATGGGTATGTACTGGTTTTTCTTCCTATTCCATGAAATGCTTCGCCTTTGTTACTTTTTATTCTATTGGGGAAATTACTATTTCTTCTTTGTGTTATAGTCAAATTCGTGATTACGCCACTATGTTTTAAAAAGGCTTCTATTGCATTTCTGCTCTTAAATTTCGTCAGCCAGAACTAACATGACAACGTTTATTGAGCCACTCTCTTTTGTTTTGTTAGTTCTGGCTGACGGAATTTAAGAGCAAGAATGCAATAGGAGTCTTTTCAAAATACAGTGGCGTAATCACAAATTCGACTATAACACAAGAACGAAATAGTGATTTCCTTCAATAATGTGTTTTTCTCCTAACATTTTGTGGAGGAATAAAATTTTGACTTGCTATATTTATGCTTTATGTTGATTTTAGTGAAACCTGGTGTTCGGTTCCGTGAAATTGGAGAAGTCATAAATCGTCATGCTTCAATGTCCGGGTTATCAGTGGTAAAATTCTCTAGGTCCATTGTTCTATGGTTTTGGGACCTGGCTGACTCTGTTCACAGTCTCAAAACATTTGATGTTTTCCTTAAATAGGTCAAATCATACTGTGGTCACGGTATAGGAGAGCTCTTCCATTGTGCACCAAACATTCCCCATTATGGAAGTATCCTTTGTCATTTAGTACTGAACTTTCTTCTTTTTCTAGACTAATCCAATGGTTTTTCCATGACCTTTGGTAATGCGTGAAAACCATTTTTTAATGTGGATTGAACCATTGTTTTTTATCATACAAGTCTTAACTAAATTAGGAAATAAAGTAGTTGGGATGATGAAGCCTGGACAGACGTTTACTATAGAGCCCATGATTAATGCAGGTAACTTTTTCAGGTTTTGTGGATTTTTGGAATATCAGTTGAAAGTTTCCTCCTAACTATATTTAATGAGTTTCCCATAGGTGTATGGCGTGATCGAATGTGGCCTGATGGATGGACTGCAGTTACTGCTGATGGCAAACGCAGTGCGCAGTTTGAGCACACTCTTTTGGTAACACTTTGCTACTGTCTTGATTTCCATTTCACCAATTTCTCTATTTTTTACTCTTATAAAACAAACATTACATTCTTTACATATCCACGCCTAAACCTTCATATTTGTTTACGTTCATGCTTAAATTTCTCTTTTTTTCTGTATCGGCAAATACTGATATATGGATCACAGAAAGCAGTGTTTCTTATTTTCCTATGAATATGCAATGCAGGTGACAGAAACTGGCGTAGAAGTTCTAACAGCGAGGCTGCCATCATCTCCCAATGTATTCCCTTGGCTAAATGCTGCATAGCGTCCTAATTAATGTGCTTCTGCGTAATTATTGAGCCACAACCCGGAAGCTGTGGAGTCAACTGCATATCATATAAACCATAGACAACCTCTGCATGGCGCTGCAATTGTTCCCATATGTTGCGACAAATTTTTGTGATCGAAGATTTAAAATAGGCGAGTTACAATTTGACTGAAGATGATGTTTTTTTCACAATGTAATTTACTTAATGGACAAAATAATTACCGTCAAATGTTCTGCAAGGAATTATGGATAAATTCTTTGTTTGGTACAACAATGCTGGTGTTTGTTTGAATACTTTAGTGATCCATGTTTTAACAATTGGTTAAAGCAGTGTTTCGTTTATTTTAAATAACAGAAGGATTTGTCCATAACAGAGTACCATAGCACATGATTATTTACAAGCCACATGACCCGAGCATTCTGTACAACCGCCACTGGCATCTTCTCACTATCCTTGTTAGAAAGTAGTCTTCAAGGCTTCCAGAGTGCCAATAGGCCGTGGTCATACAATTCCACCAAGTTTATGCTCCGCTTTGTCGGTCACCTTCGATGTTCATTTAGTATTCCACAAAAGGTGTGTAATTAGGGGATCCAGAATTGGACATGGTCTCGGTTCATGAACTGGCAATTCCGGTTCAAGGAACCCTTTGAACCGGAACTTGGGCGGTTCGGCTCTGTTCCAATTATGGTGTTTAGTGGTTTGGTCAGTAGTTTGAGCTGGTTCGATCAACGGTTTCAGTTTGTTCGGTTCAAATCGAATTTTTTTATTTTTTTTAATATTGTTAAAACCGCTGGTTTAGAAAGGTTAAACTGTTGATTTTGGTTAAAATCACTAATTTAAGAGGATTAAAACCACTAGTTTAGGAGGTTAATCTCTAGTTTAAGAAGATTAAACTGCTGATTTTAGTTAAAACAATTGGTTTATAAGGGTTGAATAACCAGTTAATCGGCAGTTTGAACCGACATTCAAACTATCGGTTAACCGGCGGTTCGACTTTTTAAGATTCTTTAAACCTGAATCGGACCATTGGTTGGGCAGTTTGGCCGGTTTCGGTTCCGATTTGGACCGATTCAGTTCTAAGTCAAATCACCGATCAGATTCGATTTTGGCCATGTCCATCCAAAATGCAACGGTAGAGGGCAAAAAATAAGGACACAAATAAAGATATTTATATATTCTACCCCATCACCGTTGGTAATGCTAAGATGGAAAGTACAATGAATGATGAAAAATATTGAATAAAGCGTTCACTACACTCCAGAGATGAACTTGTGCCTTTAGACAACACAAACTTCCCAATAACGATGACCATCCCAAGTTATAAGAATTAATCATTCATATTCACTTCTTTCTAATTTTTGTAATTTAGTAATAAAATATTAATTAATAAGTTTAATGAGTTCAAATTTCAAGATGCATTTAAATGAGAATTTGAATTAAAAAATAATATAATAGAGAGCCACATTAAGAAAGATATTTAGGATTCTCTAAGTGGTATGTGGTTCTATAACACCTCACTCGTTCCGACTAAGTTCTTTGTAGTTTTCGCTCAATCTTTATTTGATATGTTCAATTTCAATCCAATCCTCTGGTGTGTTCACATGTTAATTGGATGTTTGAAGGCATTAAATGATGTTAATTTTACAAGGTTGGGTGTTGTTAAGTCTCGGAAACGGTCCGATGTGTGTCCAGAAGCAAAGAAAGTCGAAGAGTGTTGTCAAAGGCTTGATAACATACATCATAGTTGAGGCAACGCACATTATCTGGAGCAACATGAAAGCGTACATTATTTGGGTGAAGGAGCTAATTACTGCTAAATCCAGCCCCTTAGAGGCTAGTCCCACTTAGTTACATTTTGTACATTTTGAGGGATATTTCCATCAAGAAAATCGATACTACCAATCTGACTAATATATTGATAAATTTATTTCAATGTGAATTGGTGTTTCTCATACTTAAACTTTCCTTATGAGCATATTTAGAGAACGTGGAAGACAAATTTCAAAACAGCGACCACTTTATTAAACTTTCTCTATAATTTTTTGCCCAAGTCCATTGATTATTATAGCCCAAATGTACACATTCGTTATTGTCGGAGGATTTACATATTCGTGACCTCTTAAATAAGAATTTACAAAGGTTCAGTTTCAAAATTATAAACCATAATATTCAAAATTTCAAGCGTACTTTCCAACAAATAAAAATTATAAACAAGCGGATTTATTTATATATTGTTTATATTTGTTTATATGTTATTTATATTTATTTATATATTTTTTCATGTTTATATATGGGAAAATTAATATTTCATCCATGTGTTATAGTCGAATTCGTGATTACTCCACTGTATTTTGAAAATGTTCCTATTGCATCCTTGCTCTTAAAATTCGTCAGATAGAATTCAGCCAAAACTATCAAAACAAAAGGGGGTACCTTAATAAATGTTGTCATGTCAGTTCTGACTGAATTTTGGCTAGCAGACTTTAAGAGTAGGGATGCAATAGGAGCCTTTTCAAAACACAGTAGTGTAATAACGAATTCGACTATAACACAAGGACAAAGTAGTGATTTATTCTTTATATATTGATCGAAGTTGACTGAATCTTATTTATAAATAATATATAAACAAATATAAACATAAAAGCAACATATAAACATATATAAATAACATATAAATAAATATAATTAAAAGTATGTGAATTGAAAATTTATATCTATAAATTTAAAAATTATAATTGTTCGGATAAAATATTATAAAGTGTATTTGTAATAAATATACCCAGTATATAGAGAACAAATTTCCCAAAATTTTGTGGTGGATAACGTAATTACCAATTCTTTATTGGTTCACTCACAAAAAAATCATCTCATTTGAAAAACTAATTACAAAAATAAGATACTCTTATTTTTTTCCCTCTTTCCTTACGAAAAATTTTCTCTTTCCTGACGGAAATCAAAATTTCCCGTACAAAAGTCACCTTTTTTGTACAAAAATCATCTCATTTGAAAAACTAACATTCAAAATTTTTTAAAAAAAAACCTTAATTAAACCTTAAATAGAAAATATAAATGTTAAATAAACCCTTTTAAAACATAAGAAATTAAATTTAAAAAAAAACAACTCCGTACGAAGGTTTGCACCCTCCGTACAGAAAGATACTTTACTCTATACGCATAAATAAAAAATAACTTTTCATATGGAGTAAAGTTTTTTTTTGTTTGTGAGTGTAACATGTAATTTATCCTTCTTTATTTTTTTTTTTTTTTGAAAGATCTAATTAAGAGTTAAGACATGAAATTCCACCACAAGAAACTTCCTTTCGCATGTGACAAATGTGATAAATTTATAACCACATGTTCAATTCATGTGTAGATAATTTGTGACCACTATGCATATTGAGAGAGAGAAAAAGCTCAACATAAATGAGTAAAGTGTGGTTCTATACAATTTTAGAGCATGTACAACAATTTTCTTTATACTCTTCTACAAAATATTATATTTTGTCTTATTTGTTGTCTTAAATTTTCAATCCAACTCTAACGTCAGTTACAATCCAACTCTCTTCTTCAATATTTTACTAATAAATTAACCAAAAAGTTTTTAAAACTACAGTTCCTCAATAAAACTAAAGAATTATTATTTACTCTTTAATATTATTCATCTAATTTATCAATAAAATATTTATTTTTTAATATATTCTCTCTCAATACACAAATTTCAAAATAAATGTCACATAAATAATAATAAAATAGTACATTTTAAAGAGCGTGTACAAGGAGTCTCTTAAGAAATGAACTATAGATTATAATAAGATTAGGGTTTTGAGCGTTATTTTCACATATTTTGTACTCATTTTTTACAGTGAATTTTACTCTTCCCTCGACCGTGATATGTGGATATAGCTTATATCGAACCAAGTAAATTTGGATGTTTAGTATTTTTTTTATCACTGTTTTATCTACCATTTATATCCAATTAAATTTCTCATCCGCACTAAACTCCTACCACGTATTTCACCTTACATGGAATGCAGTGAAAACCCGTGAATAGCTACCGCGTTGTTATGAAAATTAACAAATTAAAACGGAGATATGTGGTTCATTGTTTTACTATCGTAGAAGCAATATTTTAGTAACTTGGAACAATTCAGGCTTTATGTCGAACAAATTGGCTTTGCCTCTTCATTGAAAACAAATGACGAAAGGCAAATTCAAAGACAAATCAAATCTTCTTTACCTCCGCTCCTTGCATACATATTTACACATAAAATTGATCAAATACCCAATCCAATTGTACAGATGCATCAAATTCTCCGACAAAAATGTCTCCAATGGACTCCAACTCCAGAAAACTCACACCTAGGCCTCGGTGGTGTGTTGCAGCAGTATACAGCAGTAAAATTGCATGCGGTTTGATAAATCGAACCTCAAAAGCCACTTGACTCAACAAGTGAAGAATATGATGCATTCTCATCATTAACCGCATGCTTATGCTTGTCCAGCACCTTATTGCTAGTTTTCGCAGGTTCCAACTCCAAGCCGGCTATCTGACACAATTCCAATCGCCGATGCTTTGCTGACTCTAAGTCACCATCCCAGCAAGTTTCAGAAATAATTTCGAGTGCTTGCTCTACCTTGTCTTCTGGCACAAGATCCCCATTTTGTAAGAGTAAGGTATACTTGTTCAGCAGAAGCTTTCCTAATCTGAGTTCCAAAATGTTCAATGCAGTTGAGTTAGAAAATTCCGGAAGAGCGAGATTAAACAACAAAAGCAAGACGAAGGAATGTTGCGTATTTTAAACACAATCTGGGGACGAATTAATGCCAAACATTCTGACAATGCCTACCTTAGGATACCGATGGATAAGAAAAGTAAGTAGCTGAGTGAAGGCTCGATTGTTAATTGGATCCGAAAGTGAAGCAATATATCCAAGTATTGCAATGCCGGCATATAACTTGGAGAAGTCCTTTGATCCCTTCAGTTCAACAGTCAATGAATCCAAAACACTGGCACAGAAAATGGGAGTATGGTCCTGGAAATGACAAAAGAAAAAAAGAAAAACAGGGTTCAACTTGCATTCATTCGAGGAATTCATCCAAATTATTACAAATCGATCAAGGATGTATCCATGCCAATGGTCGATAAGTTCCCTGTTTTTCTACACTAATTTTTTTCAATCCTTGTCTGTGAATGTATGGTTTATTAGATATCAACCAGCTCACATGGTTGACATCCTGTAAAACAAAGCTACAAGACAGAAAAATAAAATGTATCTCAACTAGAAAGAAATTTTTTTTTATGTAATTTAGCTCTTAGTGACCAAAGAATACTAGCAAATTATAGCACAGTCACAGATTGCTTGCGCAAGATATCGCTGACAATATCAATCAAACAGTGTTGAAGCACACAGTCACAGATTGATTGCGCAAGATATCGCTGACAATATCAATCAAACAGTTTTGAAGCACTCGTCGAAAGAGAAATAACTTGATGAGAATTATTTTCAAATGCAGAAGAATAACTTCAAAATGAATGTCATGTACAACTCCAGTAAATTCGAGACAGGGAGACAGAATCCAGGTACTAACCTCCATATTCAGTAATATCTTCTTGCTGAAGAGAATCTCAATTGTCTGCAATAAAATAGAATTTGTCAAAACATGGATATTCATTTAAAATTTCATAATTTGAAAATTCTTTCGAAGGTCATTTCTCCGAATCAGTGTTGGTTTACTTGTAGAAAAAAATCACATTCACAGATAAAAAAACAAAGGGGAAAAAGTAGCAACTGCTCTTGTAATCATAGATGCTATAAAGACAAGAAAAGCCACTTCTAGCTAAACCAAAAACTAGCAATGGCAAAGTGATCACAGTAAAAACAGATTACTTAAGTAGGTGGTTTAGACAAATAGCAATTAGATCTATTTTATAGATGGATGGCATCAACTCTGAACATGATATATTTGCTGTCAAATCATGAACCTCCTAATCTGGGGCAAGGGTAAATTCCCATTACTACACCAAAATATATTTTATAAATGGTTCCAGAACCAATTTTAAAATTAACTGCAGCAAGTTGCTAGTTCCACTTTTAAAATTAAATTTTATTTAAAAAAAATATCAAAAAGATCCACCTACATTCTTTTTTTACTTAAGATCCACCTACCTTTAATGTTGGTACAATGACCCTGTCACATCTCTTGAACTGATGCAGAACCCAGAGGCTGTCATCTCCCAGCATATACTCTCTTGACCTCAACTCGCAGGGGTCTTGGATTTCAGCTGCTTGAAGATAATCCAACAAAGCAGAGATTGATGCCTTCTTTAAAGAATCTTGCAATCCACCAATTGAAATAACTAATCCGGACAGAACAACTTTGCTTAACAATTACACTGAAGCAACTGTACAAAACGTGGATATGAAAATGTAGGTACCTGGAAACAAGCAACAATGGTAAGTTATTGAACTCAAATCACAAAATAAGAAAAGAAGAGAGACCATATGTGTACTTGCACCCCACTTCAAATCTGCTTTGTTGGGGACAATTGCTTCCAGCTTTTCCCTGTAGGGTATAAATGGAATAAATATTGTCTTGTTGTACAAAATCCTCTGAAGAACTTTTGCAGCAGCTTCTCTTAGTGTATCCATCTTCTCAACAGCTTGCTTAATAATTCCACCAATGACATTGGTAGCCAGATTTCCATAAAAAATGGAAGCATCTTGTTATTCTCAGAACCATTATTGGGAGGCACCTCTGATGTGGATTGACATTTATGAGAGTCTATTGTCGAATCCATAATACAGAGGATATAAGTACATGTCTCAAGGCCTTCCATAGCAGCTTCCCGAACCCAGGAACCAACATCTCCTCTGTTATCGACAGAGTAGTCATCAAGAGCTTTCAATAAACTTTTCATCACTTCATTCTTGATCACATGATACAACTCAAGCTCTTGAGAACAAACACTGAAACGTTCTTTTGTGTTAGTTAATGTCTCACAAAGAGACAGAAGTCCTTTAACAGCATTCACTCAAGCTTCAGCATCTCTGTCCTCAGGGTCATCCTGCACAAACAAGTACACGTATCAATCAGTTAATAAAGCAAAGTTTTTTGTTGGTTATGTTAAACAATGATAAAATCTTCTCACAAGGCGCACCTCAATTGCACAAGCACTACAAAGCTTCAAAATCACATCCTTCCAATTATTAGACAAAAATTCATATGGCAAAGCACCTAGTGCCAACGCAGATCCTCTTCTTATTGCAACATTTTTGTCAGTTAGCTGCTCCAGATTTTTTGACGTTATACCAGCTACACCTCTATCATCAGCTGCCGCGAAATATGCTTGAACAAAGTGTTGGAGGGCTTTAACAGCAGCATTCTGCCAAAAAAAACATATATTAAAGTAGCATTTGTTAAATTGGTCCCAGTAAGAAGTTTCAAGATAAGGATGAAATGCTTTCAAGACCAAGATATAAAATGACTAAGATAAGACTGTGATGCATTCCAAAATCCCTTGCCGTTCATTAAAATTTTATGGATAAATTGAAATGAACATTTTATTGAAATATCCTTACTTCAAATTCATGTAAACAAAAATAATAAAAATTTATGCTGTCTGGGCTATTTCGTTTTCTTGTCTGATCTTGAAGATAGCTATTGCATATCTCAACATAATATCAAGATATGCATATCCTAAAGATTCAAGATTTGAACTCATGTGATTGTTTGCCATGTGTTACAATTATTAAAACTATAAAGTTTGGAAAGGTTGGAATAATTCCTTTTTATTCCCACTCACCCCTTTCAAATGTTAACAAACATTATCTAAGAAAACTTGAACTACACCAAAGTATCATGTTGAGGGGAAAAAAATGAAAATCAACAATGAAAATCTAACGTTGCAAGACAAACACCTGTATTTGAGAATTAGGGTGTCTCAAGTTCTCACTAAGAGTAGCCAGCAAACTTCCTTTTATCCTATCTGATAATGCCAAACGAGATAAGGAGATACATTCAATGAATCGTGAAACAGCAGAGCGCATTATCTCTCCTCCCTTCCCACGATAAAGGTGTGCTTTCTCAATAGCAGGAACCACCCCGGCAACAAGTTTCTGTTTATCTGATTAAGAAAATTTCAACAAAATAGTGAGTATTTATGCATTCACACACTGAGAAAAGGAAGTGACTACAGACAGACAGATAGATGCCAGTGTCAATTTTTCACTCTAACCCATTGGCTATAAAATAAAGCTGACCACTTCACCAAATATTGAATCATCAGAAGATTGCCATGTACATTCTTCTTCCCATCCAATTCATACTTCAAACATTCTAAAACAATCTCCAAGCACATGATGTAAGTTTCGTGAAGCTATAGATTCCAAAATAAACTGGTACAATAATTTGGATAAATAAGGTCAAGATTCCCATGTAGAAAAATCACACACAAAAGCAAGTCAGACATCCATCTAGCAATTCAGTTCAGCCATTCTAATCAACTAATGATGTGTTTAAAGAATACAAGCAATAACCAGTGGCAAGAGTGTAACCACATTGATGCATGGCAAAGAAAACCTCGCCAACTACTAAGGTTGCACCATGCCGCATGCATAGATCAGTTGAGAGAGTAGAAGGAATCAATTTCTCCATAATAAAGTTTGCAGTGTAATCAAGATCATATTTAACAAGAGCAGAAAGTGCCTCAGCCGCAAGTTCTCTCAAGCCTTTGTCCTAAAGATATCAACATTGAACCAAGTTATGAACACAAAAGATTTACCACTTACAAGATATCATTATGATGTGGAGAAATTAAATTAAACAAAAGAAATAAAATTCCTAGAAATTTTATGAGAAATTACACTTTATCAGACAAATTCAACAGTAACAAGGCTAAATCAGAACAATTTGCCACAACCTCAACCAGTCACCACTACATTGTGCGACAGCCTCAATCCCAAAAGGTTAAACAGTAGAAAGTAAACCTAGTTGTTCAACTTACCAACATCAAGCCAAGGCATAATTATGTATGCACAACATGCATAATGAGTTATTATCAATATCCAAAAAGAGCAACTGTCATACAATGTTAAAAATGCACAAGCAGATGCTAATCCATCAGGTAAACATCTGTTTAATGATATAACAGTACGAGATTCTGATTAATCATGAGCATACCCAGTGACAGATTTTGTTGTATAGAAGTTCTTCTGCAAATGGATATAGGTATCCTTCACACTGAGCAATAGAGACGGCAACATGAAGATAAGAGTGTACGCAGGAAGAAAGTGAAAAATAATCAGCTGTATTCACTATGTCAATGCCATGAGGGTAATTTCCTTGTCTCCCAACATTCTCCTGAAAAGCAGCCGCAGCTGCTCTTCTGCAATTTACCTAAACATCTCATGTCATAAGATTTCCGTCCTAAAGGAATAGCGGAAAAAAAAAAAGAAAAGCAAGGATACAATATTTGAGACAGGGTAGCACCTCACGGTCATAACAGGCCACTGTTAATAGGTGTGGAGCAAGCAAATCCAACACATTTTTCACATCATTGTGATAATAAGCACGACCAAATGCCCAACAAACATAGGCAGCAGCATCCCTCACATGAGAACCTACACTATGTGGGCCTCTTCGACTATCATAATGCAAAGCCTGTTGAAGAAAATATATTGATCAGTGCTAAGGTCACTTTCTAGAACACATGCGAATATGAAAAAATAGATAAAATATGAATGGAAAGGCTAATGTAAGATGACACCACAGATCATTATGTGTCATACATTTACATCCTGAGATTAATATGCATCATACGTTTTTAAGTCCTCATATTAATATGCATCATACAACCTTCACAATTAAAGTTACAACTTTAGGAAGACTGCTTGGCAATAGCAAACCTCTACGGGCTAATTCAGCCAAAGCTAAGCAACTTCCATGCCAAGAACCGTCGCCCTGGAAAACAGTACTATTTCAGTATAATTTTATACCCAAGAGTTGGAAAAGGTTAAAATTAAAGACAAAACGAAAGGATGGTAAAATCTCAATACCTCTCCAGGTGAAAACAGCTCTAAGACAGATGACAAGATCTCTTCTGAGAGAGCGGATGTCAAACGTGAAGTTATTCGACCAATACCTTTTGCAGCAGACCAGCGCACAACTGTGTCCTTCATTAACAACACTATTAACGTTAAACTCAACATAAAAATGGTAACAATGTATATAGAAGATGCTTGAAGACCTATCTGTGAAGTTTAAATCTGCAAATCATAATAGCAACTAATTTAACAAGTTTTTCTCATCCTAAAGCATTTTTCCCCTCAAATTTAAGTGTCTACAGAGAGCAATACTGCACTTTCAATGATGTCTTCTTTGAGTTTCTGTGCAAATCGTAATAGCAATGAATGATGGAAATCTCATGCCTGTTTTCTATGCAATACATGAAACTTCTAATAACGTCTTCATTATATTATAGATCTTATCTTTTAACTGCTCCACTTAGGTTGCATGTCCAAACATAGATCTAGAATATCAATCAGCCATGGTATTACCCCCAGTGGCACTGAAGATTAAATCAAATCAAAATAAGGTCTAACCTAAAAAAGTACAAACCATTAAGACGTAGTATACATTTGCCTATCTTTGATGACCAAAAAAACTTGGCATGTATGAGATATGAGTGAGGTAATAAAATAAATACATACTCCCTACTTGGTAGAGTTATATCTTGACAGTGTAATAAATAAGTTACAAGAACATGACTACCCAAAAAATGTTACAAGAACATTTGTCCAAGTTTACCCCTTAAAATCTACTGAGTGTAACAGGTAAAATCATAAAGCTTATAATGGGACATAACTGAGTGAAACATACCGTGTCTCTTAAACCAGAAAGTAACATTTCAATAATCTCTTCCACAATATCTGGAACATCCATCTCTTCATCTTCCAAGCAGTTGGGACTTTCTTCTGGTTTGATAAAATCAGTCTTTACATCATTGCGATGATCAGCCATTTTAGATGCATCTAGAGATACATTCTCCCCAAGCAAGCTAGTTCTGCCCTATGGATAAGACAAGAAATTGCTTTGAGCAAATTGTTTTATTGCATGGAGGCCGCTGAAAAGCTAATAGAAAAATGAGCAACCAGGTGGATAAGTAACTATCACAGCCAAAAAAAAGGGACAAAAGGAAGCCTCAGAGACACTTTTAATGTTATATGAAAACAAAAAGAAAAAAGAAAAAGGTTTCTCTAATGATGAAAACAATCGTTATAGAGACTGTCAAATAAAGAAGAACAGAAATATCGCAACCACACATGATTTAACGATAACTATGGGCTGTATTGTTAGCATGGTCTTTCTTAAAGAGTTGTACTCATAGACAATAGATGTAAAGAAATTTTTCAATTATAGACAATAAATGTGAAGAAGTTTGTCAAACAATTAGTTTTCAGACTTCAAAATTCAGTCATACATTGTGAGATGCATCACATAAGACCATGAACAATCGATATTTCTAATGGCAAGGCCACAAAAAGTGCACCCTGGCACACTAGATGCAAATACAGATTGGTGCGCCTTCATGCCCCTTTGTCAAGACCAAGAAGTAAAAATATATTTAACAATACTTACCACATAACGCCAGGTCGGTGTACGATGAGGAAGGCAAGTAAGCCCTATCCGCTGAGTTAGCTTCATCAGATACTTGCGAAGCAAAGGACTCCGCCCTGCAGTACCAGACTTCGCCAACAGTGAAACATCATTCCAAACTGTTGGAAACACATCAACCAGAACTTTCCTACTGCCAGCCTGATAATAAGAAACACCACATAAGTCATTAATAAAGAAAATTGTAAAGCAGATAGCCTGAGAAATAATTTCCACAAAAAGCTCAGAACTACAACTAAAAGCTCAGTTAAAGAAAACATAAAATTTCATACTGATAATTGTGAAGGATTAACAGAAAGTAGTGATTTCCAAGAAAATTCATGTTCACTATAATGCCCTTCAACAAGACGATCTAAAACATACAGAGACGAGACCTTGAAAACCGCTGCCAATGCCTCCACTGCTCCGAGTAACCGGAAATGAGACACAACTTCGTCGGTGTCAGAAGATAACACTTCATGTGTCCATTCAACAAAGCTGAAACACTCATAACACATAAACCAACACATTAATATAAGCAAATGCAACAGACGATTTCTCTAATTAAATTTTGCGAAACTACAAAACCAATCAACACCAACATTGATTAACCTTGCAAACGCAACCGTCATATCAGGACGAGTAAGAAGCTTCGACAGCACCAATCCAGCAATCATTCTCATTGGACCCGCACTCGAAAGATAGTCCTTTGAAAACTTCAATATCCTCAATAACATTGGTTAACCTTGCAAACTAAAGGCGCCAATTCAGCCTCGCTACCATCACCACTCCCACTTCCAATGCTCGAATCAACAGTCGAGATATCAAACGGAACCAAAACAAGAATCGAAAGCCACAGAAGCATAACGCACTTAGCCTCCATCTCTCCAGTACTCTCCTGCCGCAACGACGTCGCCGAAGCCGTTTCATGACACTTCTCCAGAAGCGAAACGGCGAGCTCCAAATCGGAAACCTGATGCGGGAAAAACTTGATAACGGACTTATAACCGCAAACAGTTACCATAGAGTAAATAATAATGCAAATCGGCTTGATATCGTTCAATATTTCGTCGTCATTCGAACCGGAACCTAACTCGGTAGCTTTAACTCGGACGATTCGCATTAAAGGAGAGACAATGGTTTCTAAGAAAGGTTCTAGCAGCTGGCCTTGCTCTTGGTACTTATCAACCTGCAATGAACACAGAGAGAAAGAGCTGTTACGGATCTTATGGCGTGGCGGAGAGGTGAGAGTGAGTGAGTAATGGAGAGTTACAATGGATCGGATCTTGTGGACGGAGGAGAGGTCGGCGACACGGTTGTGTGAAACGATGTCGTTTAAGAGGGATTGGAGGAGGCTCCATTCTTGTACGAAGTAACGCTGAAGGACTCGCTCCTTGGTCTCGTGTTCGTCGTCTTCGATGTCGTATTCAATCGTCGTCGCTGCCATTTCGTCTTCCTTTGGCGCCATTGTGGTCACTCAGTGCTTCCGAAGTGAAGATTTCTATTTGTTTGAACAAAGAGAGAGAGTTGCATCGTAAAGCTGCCTATTGGTTTCTCGATTAAAACAAGAGCCCCCAAACTTGTAACGTTTTTGGTGATTGGCCCTCCAAACTTTCAAGTGTTGTTCCAGGCCCCTAAACTTGTCTGTTTTGAAAGCCTATCAACGCCTCTCTCCTTCTCCTGACAATGTGTTTAGTATAAATGAATTTTATAAAAATAAATAAATTTCACAAAATTTTTAAAATTTATTTATAAATCTTAATTTTTGTTTATTCTTATTTTTGGTTTGATTTTTATAATATTCAAATTGTTTATTTGCATGTGGAAAAATTGATTTTAATTAAATTTTATTTATTTACAAATCTTATCAAAAAGAAGTAGAATTTGTAAATGAATTTTATATTTTTATCAATTTCATAATATTACCCTCCACACCGCACTCTCAATCTACCGCCTTTAAAGATATTTTTATAAATAAAAGACAAATAATTTTTCGATATCTACATAGTTTCCAATATCAAATGAATTTTGAAATGAAATCAATTATTAGTCATTCTAAATACAAGATATACATATAAATGAAAATTTTCATAAAGAAACCAAACATATTAGTTAGAAATAATTTTCATAAAGAAATCAAACATATTAGTTTATTTTTAAATACAAATTCTTATGGATTTCATTTTAAAATTCATTGGATACTAGAAACTATGTAGATATTGAAAAAAACTGAAACCTAAACGTATCGAAACAGATCCTAACAAAAACAACCAAATTAAATCTAAATTCCACTTCACAGTGAAGAATCCAGTTCACAATGTCAGAATTTTTTTTTTAGCCAGGATAATGTCAGAAATTTATGAACCCACAAAATCAAACCTTAATTTCGTATATTTCAGTTCACAATCTCAGATTTTTCAACAAAAAAAAAACAAAAATCGAACCTAAATTTCAGTTCACAATCTCTGAAATTTATTAACCCACAAATCTTTCAGTAATTTTTTTTTCCCAATGAGAACTGATGTTAACTTTTATTAAAAGAACGTTCCTCCTTGAGCCATTCTGAAATTTGCCCAGGAGGGTTACAGTACAAAACACATCTGGTATGTACAAACAAAAATCCAACCTCCGGACGTCACAAGATCATTTGGCTGCTCTTCTCTTAAAATCTGCCTTTTCCTTTCTTGGACTTGCTCTGTAACAACACAACTTTCCTTTTTCGAAATCCAACTATCTCAATGACTTAATACGTACTCATTCGAAATCCACTCCCTTCAAGACCCATCTCCTCTCTTGAAAACTATTTTTTTGGGCAACTAACACCTCAATCCGAGCCACACAAAGCTGCAATTTGAACCCCAAATCTCCTTATTTTGTTGCAATTTGAACCACACTCAAATTGCAATTTATATCACAAATCAGAAATTTAAACCACAATGGGAACTCAAAACAATATCTATCTCCCATAACACAATCAAGAAATAAACCCGTCAGGAACCTGCAAAATTCGACATAATTGACATGTATTGTAGCTGTTGGAAAACCAGTCTATCCATGACATTAATGGGTAGAACACAAATCTATTAGTTGTTGGGTTCAACTAATGAGTTCAACTAATTATGAGTTAATTAGTTGTGGCCTTCTTAATGAGATTAGATTGTCCAATCTTGCAGCACTGGTCTCAAGTAGGTGTCTAAACTGCTATTCAGACAATCATTCCTGTCAATAAAACGACAGTGGTTCTATTGTGAGACTTACATTCAACGATTCTTTTAGAGTTTATAATCCGCTGCTATTTGAGATTAGTACCCCATTATCAAATCCTGCACTCTATATTGTTAGGTTGTATAGATCACGCCTGCTTTCAAGAGTGGTATTGTTCTATTTTGAAATTTTGCTTTTATAAGAAAGGAAAGATGAGAGAGTGGTGAAGAACGATAAACTATATGCACTGGTGAGAAAGGAGAAATACTTTTTTTTTCTTTTATTTATTGTGTCAAGTTGGACAATATTAAGATGAGGATTTTTTATACACATGGCAATCTCATTTTACATGCTAGCAGTTTTTATTTTTTTCCAAGTCAAGCACATGTATTGCGGTCACTTCTCGTTCGACTGTGATAGTGTCAAAAAGCCCTTGAAACATTCAAAAATAAACAAGTTCAGGGGTTGAAAGTTGAACTTGAAACAACACTCGCAAGGGGTTGGGTAAGCCTTGCTTCTAGCCGTATAATGTCAACACTCAAAATGAATTTAAAAAAGAGATTCCGTTGCCGGAACTTGAACCCGGATCTCTTGGGTGAGAGCCGAGTAACCTAACCAACTAGCCTACAACGGATTAATTAAATCATCCTATTATAGAATAAAGACAAAGCATAATTTCAAATTTTCTAAAAAGGTAAAACGAAAGTTAATAAAAAAAATTGTTAGATCAATAAAATAAAAACAGAGTTTTTTTAATATCCTAGTCCCCAAAGGCATTTTCTTGCTCAAACCTAGCCATTTCTATGCTTCAAAGTCAAGTTTATGTGTTGGCAAGTCATCTCCCTTCAATTGGGTTCATATTTTAGTTTAAATTGGGGTAAAAATCGTGTATCTGGTAAGACATAACTGTGTCTTTACTGGTGTAATTAAAAATTACAAAAATCAGCCAAAACAAGTTTCATATGAATGGATACAGCTGCGGCCGTGTCCATAGGTGTGTAACTGACTGCTTACTCGATTTTTGTCAATTTCACTTCATTCTGGCTCAATTTTCATTCCTTTTTATCAAAATGACAAAACAAGACTTGCAAAGCAAAATATAAGCAAGATAAGTGCCAAAACCATTCAATTTATCACCAATCGCAAACAAACCAAAAGTTTGACACTCAAAATATGTACAAATAGACACTTATCACGTCATCAATATGGCATACTTAATGTTGTAATTAGTAGTCACCATAGACCAAATAATGACTTTGAACAGGTGCATTGACCTCTCTAGAGGACGTGATTCACTCCCACTAAAATTGACTACAAGCTTTTATTTTGGCTGGAAAAAGACTTGAACTTTCAAATTCTATAAAGCCTTCTAGCAATGAAGCATAAGCACGTAAATGAAATTTCCAACACCGTGAAGTCTTTGATTCTTTCACAACTCTTTGAGTTTAAATTTAGAGGGAAGGTGTGACACCCCAACCCCGGATAACTATACATGGAATACATATATTAGTACATGTATTGCATATGCATTTTCATGATATAATGTCCATTATTTATAGTTGGAATTTAGATGTGAAGATAAATATTTAAGAAATTAGTTAGTAAATAATAGTTAAGTATAATCGAGTCACGACGAGTGCCTATTAAAGATATAATATTGAGATTATAATTGAAATATTACTTCAGATTGTTTCAAATAAGGTTACAATAAAATAAAAGAAGCTAAATTGAAGATGAAATATGCATAAGGTATAATAAACTAGGGACTAGAATGAGAAGAAATAGTAAATGTTGTAAAAAAAATGAAAACCAACTACTCTACATATTGCTTCGTTTATTTGCTATATAGCCAAGCTCAAACTAATATTCCATCACAACTTGCTTAATTCATTAAAGAAATTTATATGTTGTCATAACATCATCCATAAGATGTGTCGTCTTATCATAATTCCATGCATAAAATCTCATATGTTATATCCAAAATTCGCGCAAAATAACTAACGTATTAGAGCTTTCTAGACAGTTTGACATATCTATTCTAAATATCCAAGATCCAAAATACAAATAACCAAAAAGATATTCAACTCTTATCATTGGCACAACCTTTTCTAAATAGAACTCTAAAGACGAATCTAGAGTGAGTAGGAACCAACTTCTAACTGCTACCAATATGTAGAGAGCAGAGGAGAGTGAGTATGAAACTCGTGAGTGGGCATATATACAACAAAAAAGGAACAGTAAAGGAGTTAATATACTAATATATATATTCATAAACCTATTACCCATATAAACAATTCAACATTTCATTATCTTGTATCAATTCATCAATCTCAATTGGTTATCAATCAATTTTCTCATTATTTATAACAATTACTTTTGAACATATCATTCATGCTAACCAATAAACTACATTTTACATAAAACATAATCCAATACAAATAAAACATGCAAAATGTTGCATATACAATTTGAATAGGAAGTCCTGATATCATTGATTGTATACCCATGACATACTGAAATTGCTCTCACAGGTACTTAGATGCTAAAATAATAAATATAATCCACAACTAGCATCCAAGTCAAGATCAATATCAAGCTAGTATTCTTAAGAGCTAAACACATTACATGGCTCAAAATGGCTAATTAACTGACAACCTTAGTGGCTAAAACAATACATGGCACCCTAAGGGTCACAAAACTGAAACTAGTTGTCTAACTGTCTTAGATCCTTGGATTCACTCATATCAAAGGTCAAATCATAATAAAATTGATCAATAAGAGCATATATGCAAGCATTGTAGTCCACGAGTTTCAATAAGATACACTCAGTTGGCAATCTAAGAGGGGATGGAACTGAATTTCTAACAAGTTTAGAAACTATTTCAAAACTTTTGCAGAATAGAAGCAATCAACCAATTCATAAACAAAGTAAATAACACAACCAATAAACAATATGCAATGAATATAAAGAGCTAAGGGAAGAGAGATTCAAGCCGTCGATTTATAGTGGTTCGATCCTCTTTGGCATACGTTCACTCCTCAAGCCGCGCTCGAGAGTTTAAATCCATTATCTCCTCGCTTCATGGGCAGAGGCAAGCCTTTGTACAACTCCCTTATTTTACAAGATCACAAGGAACATTTACACCTCTAGTTTTTGCAGGCTCAACTAACAAATCTTACAACCACTAGTTTTTCACAAGTTCAACTATCAAACCTTACAACCTCTAATTTTTGCTGGCTTAACCAGAAAACCTTACACCATTAATTTTTACGGATTCAACTAGCAAACATTTACACTACTAGTTTTTGCGGACTTAACTAGCAAACCTAAACACCACTAATACAAGAATGAGAATTTCGAGTTTCAACTCAACACAATGATATACACACCACTTCTAATGTGTTTTTCAAGTAATAAGAACAATGGTGGGTGTAGAAGAGAATGTGCAAGCAAGTGATGAATGAGAGCAAAGATTGATGCAATCTGTATACAAGGTTTCTCTCAAAGTTGCTCTTATGTTTTTGACCTCCCAAACCTGTATTTATAGCCTTATCAACGTTTCATACCATTGGGACAAAGAATACAGTCGTTGTGAATCACATTAGTTTCATCATTGCTTCTGTCTGTTCATTTGTGTGTGCAACAGAAACTTTATGTGTGCAACTGGATGTGAACGTTACTTCGTAATCATTCCAAGCCAATAGCCATTGTGAAATGTCTGTCAGCTTCATTTGTGTGTGCAATAATTCTATTATGTGCATAATTGTTTTTCATTTGTTCAAACAACTTATGTTTGCTTTACGTGAAAACATGTGTGCATAATCAGCAGCTCAAGTGCGCAAATGATCTTTTGTGTGTGTAACTGTTGGAATTCGTAACTAAATATGACATTCATATAAAGGATAACGCAGTGAAAATAATAAAAAAAATTATCTTAGAATTCCACCAAAGACCCATGCACATCAGCATAAACGATTAGGGTTTTACCTTAAAAACCAAAGCTCGATTGTATGAACGAATGAATTGTTAGTGTAACTTTTAGTATGAACTCGAAACCCTTTAAACTACATTGTCTTTGCGCGAATGTGATTAATGGTATCCACACAAACGAACTTCTTTGGATTGGTGGAGTGTACTAGCACTTTAGAAACTCTATTCTAATTCTCATAAAATAATTCTCTCTCTTTTAAAGTGACACTCACTAATTCAACTTTGCCTTTGAAAAGAATGGCAAGGAGTGCACCCTATATATAGGCATATAAGGAGACCTAAATATATGCATAAAAGAATCTAAAATTCACTCTTTGTCCTTGCAAAAATTCGGCCCTCATCCTATTCAAGCAATAGGGTGCCGAATTTGCTTATCTAGTCTCACAAGGTTTGCCTTTCTTGTCCCAAAAGAATAATCACTTCCTAATTAATTTTGTCACATACAAATTAGGGTTTTATTTTCCTTGTCACACAGGAATAAAGCTCCTAATTAGTCATGGACTCCTAATTAGTTAGGTCATGTGCCGAAATTCTCCTTGTCACACAAGGAAATTGATACCTAAAAAAATAGGAAGAGAGAGCCGAATTTCTCCCTCCCTTTTTAGGTTTTATTGTGTCGAATTTTCAATGCTCCTAATTAGATTAGGTTTGGCCAAAATTCACATGGGTTTGTTTAATGTTATTAGTTTTTTAATTATATGATACATTATCATAAAATAAAGCACTCACATGGGCCGAATTATGTCACACATAATTAAATAATTATAACCATGATAATTAGTGATTCGTATTAAAAGCCCATTACATTAATGGACTATGTATTAAATCTTATTTAACACATAAATCATAAAACCCTAAATTATTATTGATTAATCAAATTAATCATCTTAATAATTCAATCACCACAAAGAGAGAACTTTTGTAACCAATCCAATTCGTTCTTGTGTGTGACCCAATAGGCCCACTCGAAATTGACAATGGGCTTTGTCCCAAACCTTTAGACCCAAAGTCCATAAGCGGTATCTAGTAATACATTATG
>CAODLS012053127.1:0-15602 GCA_948243855.1 Flueggea neowawraea
AATGATAAATGAACTAGTGATACAAGCAATAAAAATAGAAATGAAAGAACAATGAACTTGTATCAATAAGAGAGAGAAAATCAAGACTTGAATGCTTTGTTGTTGTTTGGAATTAATGCTCAAGTTTTGTATATATTCTTATGAAGTCTCCTTGATGTATTTATAGCTTCTCATGTCTAAAGAGCTGTTGAGGAATTGAATTGAGTCGTTGTGAGATAGAGAAATTGAGCATTAAATGCTTTTGACAGAGCATCTTAATCGAGTGAACCTTTCTTGTTACTCGAGTGAGACATTTCCCAGAATTCTGTTTTTGCATCACCTTACTAGAGTGACAACCATTTGTTACTCGAGTGAGACATTTCCCAGAATTCTGTTTTTGCATCACCTTACTAGAGTGACAACTATTTGTTACTCGAGTGACATATTTTTTGGACCGTTGGAGCCACCAACTCTTGATACTGTAGCTCTGATTGTGTCAGTCGTAGGTAAATGATGTTGTCTTCAATGGATTACTCGAGTGAGAAAAAGTGTTACTCGAGTGATCGGTGATATGGATTACTCGAGTGGGCTTCAATGTTTTACTCGAGTGAACTGGTGAATGAATTACTCGAGTGAAGCTTTATGTTACTCGAGTGATAAATGCATCCAATAGACCGAATGTGGCATTACACGAGTGATTGACTTTAGGTTATTCGAATGAAATGAGGCATCTATTACTCGATTGAACTCCCTTGTTACTCGAATGACCATTGCATCCAGTAGCCTCTAAAAGTCCGAAAGATGCATTACTCGAGTGAGTGTCTCCTTGTTACTCGAGTGAAATAAACTGGGATGAATGTTACTCGAGTGATCCTTTGCTCGATTGCAATTTTCACTAAAGTATCAAACACCATTTTGTTCATCATCAAAACATAAAGGGACTTGAATGTTAACCACCCTTGGTTCAACACAAAATGTCACATGTAAAAGAGGTTTAGCATGGACAACATAAAAAAGGGGTAAAACTCCCTAGTGAGGAAATGACACTCCAGATCGACTCCAAGACTCACAAAAACTGTTTTGAAAACCCTTTAAAAGTACAACAAACGAGTATACATAGATATCATATAGTATACACACTACATACATAATATATTTCTGAAATTCGTTTTCCAAAATATTTGCATCCATATCATACAACATGCATTCAGACAATATATACATATAAGTGGATTCATAGTACGAGACCAGTATCAATATCCATAATAGTAGTGTGGACTCCGCCACTTGAATGCTCAATAAATGTGTATATATACGGTCACCGCATTACCCTAGTAACTAGGGCATTGACAGAGCATTGATATACCAAAGGCTACGTACCCCGTAGCTAGGTGTCCCCATATCAAAGTGTTATATATATAGTATTGCACAACCAATCATATATCATATTTTCCTTTATTCCATCTTATACAAAATACTCTGGTATATATATTTACCAATATATATTTAGAGTTCCAGTGCAAAATATTGGTTATTATTAATTACATAATCTCGATTATTAATTAATCCAATAATTATTAGTCAATTTTATATTATAGCCAGACATATCAAAATAACATACTCAATTTTCAAGACACAACCTATGTGTCTGCAGCTGTCATTTCACTCACCTGGTATCCAATGTTGAGGACCCAGTCAAACACCGTCAGTGGGTGCCTACTCGTGCTGGCAGACACACGAAACTGTAACAAACATAGATAGAGCAAACATCAAAATGTGGTACTGTAGCGATACCGATGTATGATATGCAAATGCAGATATTGACCCTCGGAGATACTGAAAATATCCCTCAAGAGTGAATCCATCACCCTCGACCCAAAATACAAAATCTATGTAAAATAATAGTTTGGTCCCCGATCAGTGTAAATTACGTTTTAGTCATTGAGACTTAAAAATTACAAAACAGTCCTCAAAGACTGTTGGGATTACCAACTAGACATTCATAAGTCAGAATCTCCAAATTTTATCTCGAACTCTCAAAAATCGCAAATTAGTCTAATTCCTCAAAATTACAAATCTAGAGCTTGACTTTTCAAAATTACAAATCTATACTCTTAATTTTTAAAAATTACAGATCTAGACCAAAAGTCTCAAAAATTACAAATCTATAGTAAACTTTCTAGAAATTTACAAAACTAGCTAAAACCATAAATTTATTCTCAAAATACCGAACTCTCAATTCAACCAGTAAATATCGAAACCAGTCATGTATCCTGACTCTAATCAACCTCCTGAACATGAATCAAACCTCATATTTGACAGAAAAACTCTCATTCATGCTAAAATCATCAAAACCCGAACCAAACCCTAGTTCATTAAAAAAGTCACCAAATCTCTCTATTCAAGCTTGAATCATGTTTATTCAAGTCTCTTCTAACCTATTCTAACATCCTCTAACATCCATTCATCATGAATCATCCGAAATTGAAACCCATTTCATTTTCGGCATAAAATGCATTTTCATGAATCAATGCATGAAAATGAGTTACAAATGAAGAAAGAGATGTAATCTTACCTCATAAATGGATTAGGAATGTTGGGGAACCAATGTGAGAGCGTTTCAGACCGATTGAGAGAATTTTGAGTAAGAAAATGATGGAAGGAGTCGAATTTTGGAAGTTTTAAGAGCTGCAGATCAAAACGTACCGTTTCGACAAATACAAAGGAGACGTACGTCTTACACAAGCTCAACGTACATTGTGGTCGTGCACAACGTATGTTGTACCTCACAACGTACATTGTGAAGTATCTAGTAGCCACAGATTCGAAGAAACACAACTCAACGTACGTCGATCATCCTCGCATCCCAAATAACGTACGTTGTACTAAGCCAACGCATGTTATGCTGTTTTTCCAGATAATGTACGTCTTCCTCACTCGACAACGCACATTGTACTCAAGTCAGCGCACGTTGTTCACTCTCAAATCACATACTTGACGTTTTACACTTCCCAATGTGTATCAGACATCCCTCGAGATTCGATAACACCTAATTCTCGGAGATACGTCCGATTATCCTCAAGATCAAATCGGACTTGGTCAGAAAGCTACAAGAATCCTATTCAAAATGGGCGAGATATTACACATAAAATCCTATTGTAACATTAATCACTTAAAAAGACCAAATGAATCTACATCATATAATTTCTAAAAGTTGTCTTAATATAGTGACATTGCCATCCTTTTCACTCAAAATTAACACCAAATTGAAGTGTCTATAGAGAGAAATTCACAATTCTTACTACCTTCCATTTCTTCCTATTTTGGATTTTGTGACCATACAAAGAAACAAACAAGTCCCTTTACTGCCTTTCCTCAACACAAGTCAAGGTTATGGACCAATCAATATTTACATCATAATTTCACAAAATAGACTTCTAAAAAGTTGTAGGAATAATCAATTCCACAAAATAAGCAAAATAGAATAATCAATTCTGCAAAATAAGCAAAATCAGACCTTAAAGATTAGTAGTGATGATGTTCATCCATCGAGTCCCATCTTCTTCTTCAACCATGGCAGCTTAATATCATCATCACATGCAAAAAAAACTATCAATTAAATGCTCGTTATCTTTTAAGAAGTCGACTGCATCCACTACCTCCAACTTTTTAAGACCCAACATTTTCAACTCTGTTGCAATTTCCGATGAAGAGTTGACACGCACACATGTAAATTTAATAGTATTTGCAATTTCCTTCATTAAAGAAGTCACTTGTTTTACCTCATCACCGATAGAATCAATTGAAGCCGAAGCTTTTCTCTTCTTATTAGGCTTTGAAGTTGGCCTATATGTTCTATTGGTGTCGGTGAGACATTATCTTCACCGATTTCTGATGGCTCAAATAGAGAATGAGAGAAAGAGTTGCCAAGATACAAGTTTTTCCAAATATATCTCATTATTAGCTTGCAACTCATCTATGTTCTCAATGCGTAACTCTGGTTCTTTTTGTCATCTACGAACTTTTTCTTTCACACTCATAGCTCTATTTCCATTTGCTTGATCTTTGTCAAACAAATCACGTGCAACATCAAGAAAATATAATTCTTTGTCTCTAACCATCTTATAATCTGATTTAGCCTGCATTAATAAAAAAATAATAAAATATAATAATATTAATCAAGCCACTCTTTTTATCATTCTAAACAAAAGTTTACCTTGATCACGGTTTCCCATACGCTGCATTTGCTTCAATTTTTTTGTGTGATATCATTCCATCCAAACCCACTCTTTTTATCTAAGAGTTCAACTGCCAAGCCCATTAACTTTTGGATTATCTTGAGTCGATTAATTGCTTTTGTTTTGTCAATCCTTTTGACGATCTTTTGGAACTCTATATTCAATGAATGAAGAGTATTCTTCCAAGATTATTTAGTCCATTGTTTTTCATCTTTGTTTCCTTTTTCCTTTTCTTCTTTCAGACAATCTAAAAGAAGTAAATCCATTGATTTTGACCACCTAAAATACTTGTCCATTTCCTCACTACTAACTTCCATTGCATCATCCATAAATATGACCATCCATTAGAACATTAATAAAATCTTAAAAATACAAATATTGCATTAATATAATAGAAAAATACAAATATTGCATTGCATTAATATAATTTCAAAACATCAAAATGAACATAAACATAATGGTTCTTCCATAAACATAAAGGAAAGTAATAAACATAAAGGAAAGTAATGCATGACAGGAATAAAAAAAAAATACAACTTGCTAATCTAATTGAGATATATAATCATGCCACATTTGTGATGTGATTCCATATCTTATTATATCTCCTTCGTTAGAGTCTACACATCTTAATGAAGCTCCAATATCTTCCTCAAAGTTTTGATTTAGCTCACAATCAACTTCGAGTAATATGTCTTCATCAAGATCACACATCAAAAGAAAATTATGCAAAATACAATAAGCAAGAACAATGTCTGATTGTGTATCATCATCATAATGTGCCTCTATTCCACTGGCTAAAATTGGAAATCTTTTTTTAGCATCCCAAAAGCCCTTTCAATTGCATTGCGCAATGAAGCATGACGAAGATTGAACAATTACTTTGAATTTTCTGGAGGATAACAAGAATATTCTTTCAAATGATATCTAGTGGCCCGATATGGAGTGATGAATCCTTTCCTCAAAGGATATGCCGCGTCAACTAAATAAAATTTACCTATACATATATTTGACAAAAAAGATGATTGTTATTACCATATACTCCAAATGAACCAAAATACTAGTGTGAAGAATGAATTATTAATTCTTTTATTTACCTTGTACAAATATTTTTTCCTTTCTATCCAAAGCATTTTCTAGAACTCTTGAGTTCGAACCAGATCCTTCCCAACCAGACAATACATAAGTAAATTTTAAATCAAATGTACATGTCGCTAACACATTCATTGTTGGTATTCCTTTTTTTCCTCTATATCTTGGTGCTTCGGCTTTTAAAACTTTGGCTCGAAAGTGTGTTCCATTGATAGCACCGACACAATTCTATAAAATTAGGCTCAATTAATAAGGAATTAAATATAATATGTTATTTCACTATAAAGTTAAGTTCTTAGTATACTTAAGACTACCTGAAAATAAGGATAAAATCGTTCTTCATTATCCAAAATTTCTTCAGGTATTGTGGAACCATCAGGTTGAACCAAAAATACATCTTCAAATGAAATGATAGCTCTAAGCACTTTGTGAAAATGACGACTAATAGTTTCTCCAGTTTGACACCAAAAGAAATTAGCTTCACAATTGCTCACATTGCCAGACAACATATGTAAAAATCTAGCTACTTGTTCTTCGACACAACTGAATTTGGTGTCTTTAAATAAGTTTCTCTCTTTAAACATATAAACTAGTGTTCTAAAAGCACTCGATGTCATACGCTACACAACACGAGCTTGTTTATTTGTCTATATTTGCCTCATTAATTCATGTCTAATATGAGACCTATCATAGTTAGTTCTAACAACAAAGGCCTACGTAGTCATCGATAATGACGAAGTAAAAATATTAAATATCCAGTATTTGCAACCAATGCAGCTATTAAAGCTTTTTTTTTTTAGAACCCAACATTACTCCTGGACATTATAAAATAAATAAAAGTTAACATTCCTAAAATAAAAAACATATATGTTCAAAATATATTGCTTCATCAGTACCTTTTTCTACCAGCCAAGAAACCCATCTTTCACAGGAATTTAACATAAACACAATTTTATATCAATTTTTAGGAAGTGGAGTTGTAACTTAAAGCCTGGACCTGTGGCCTCTGTGAAGTCATCTTGCTTATTATTAACAAATCAATATTAATAATAAAACTATGTTATTGTGTTATAACTCAAATTTTGCTCGATCATATTGCAAAATATCTTTCCGAAGCACTCATCATCTAAGAATATATTGCTCAATCCTAGAAAGATCATTCAATTAAATAATTGCCCAAATATTGTAGTGTTACAGTATCAAATAACATTATTGCATATTGCAGTCCAGACAAATATCAAAATACTGCTAATTTTTTGTTTGCTTATCAAAAAGACATTTCTCTGGCATCTTAGTATCATAGCGATCACACAATCCGCAAAACACTAAAAAGTCATAAATCCAATACTAATAAGTTGTTATTTTAGTGGTTAACATACTAGCTCTAAGTGGATTTAACCTATCAAGAGTTTAAAAATGTCAAAAAAAACAACACTTTCAATGAATTAACACAAAAATGTGATTGGATCTGCAACATCAAATATTGTGTCTTTCACTCAGTTAAACTATATGGTTCTACGAACCTCCTAAATATAGAGACAATAAAATTATTTCTATTTAATCAAGATTGTATACGAATTTCTCTATAGTCAACTGAAACAAAACATAACCAACTGAAACAGTCTAATCCACAACAACCCTTATCAATAATTCCACAAAAAAAATGAATACAACCCAGTTCAGAACACGACAACACTGAAATACCCATTATCATCATTAATATGTTTGACAACCATTCACTCCAACATAACAACCGTTCATATGTTTTACAAAACTAAAAGAGAGAAGAAAATAAAGAAGAAAATTGACAGGAAAAAAAGAAAAAAATTGACAGCCATTCATTCAAACAGAACAACCTCCACAAGCCACCATCACCACAAACTGACCACCACCACGATTCAACCTTCTCAGATTCCAACACCATCAAAACCCACATCCACACTAACACCCAACAATTACCAATCCATTAAGACAATAGAAAAATCATCAAAAAAGCAATCAGTACAACACACCTTGATGTTGATAGTCGGCAACAACAAATGGCGAGGCCGGCAGTGGATGATGGCAGTGCTGGAGAGGAAGGAGAAGTCGGGTTGGAGTGTTGTCTTGTGCGGGAAAGTGAAAATGAGAAGGGAAACACGTTTGTGCAAGCTAAAGAGGGGAGGATAATTTTGTGAATAAGATGAAATGGTATGGATAAAATTGTCCAAAGAAAAAAAGATATGGAATTCATTTCCAATTCAGACCTATTTGGCATGGATTTACAAATAAGCAATTTTACCTTTCAATCAATTTCTTCATTTCTAATTCCTTCATTTGAGTTTTGTTAAAAAAATCAAACCAAACATAAAAAATTAGATTTGTAAATGAATTCCATGAAATGTCATGGAATTCATTTATACCAAATACTATGCGAACGAATAATCCAACTCACAGTTAGCCGGTGAATGACTGGTCTCCTTGGAAATCAAACTGAGCTGAAACAATGTTTACACAAAGAATTAACATGGTGATTGTGGCAATACAAAATATGCATGAAATGCAAATATAGACTCAAATATCATCGGCGTCAGAAATCATATGTCAATCGAAATTCTAACACTCACCTAAATTCGGATCTCGATGTAATACTACAACGTGGTCTCCAAACTTTTTAGAATCTATCAAACAATACTCCAGGTATTTCTATTATCAAATCAAACCTCCAAAATATTTAGAAATTGTATTTAAACTCCAACTTGTAAAATATTAAGTTTAGTCCCTTTGTAAAATTAACCAAAAAGTTCTGCTCTCGATTCAACCGATAGAAATCATTTTCAATCACCCATACAATTTGATCTCAATCTCAGGAATTCAAATCTATAATTGGTTTCTCAAAAATAACTTAAAAATCATCATAAATTGGGTCAAACTCGAATCAAACCCTAACCCATTTAGAACGACCTCAACTATTTCAATTTCGGGCATAATCTAGGTTCCTCTAACATCAAACAATCATAATATAACAATATCTAACAATCATTCCAACATAAATCAATAAATCCAACTCAGATTTGTAAAACCATCACCAACCAGACCCATTTATGAAGAACCTCAAATCTCCACAAATCAAACCAACTGTAGGTGTTTCTAGCTTCAATCTAATAGGATATAACATCCTACAACATCCATTTTGACAGAAACACTCACATCTGAAACCTTAGGTCAAATTAGACGAAAATGTGATTTTGAATTTAAAAGCATGAAATGGATCAAAAGAAGAGATTAGAATGAAAATCTTATCCCTAAAGATGTTTAGGAGTGTTGGGGAGACAAAGACAAAGTTGGAAAACTGATTTGGAAGTGACAGAGAGTGAAAATGATAAGTGACAGACGAAGGTTGGGTGAGGGGGTATTTATAAACCCATCTAGCCAAAACGCAACGTTTCACTCATTTTCAGCATTTTTAGACACATTAACGTGCATTGCATATCATCTACGTGCATTGAAAACGTTCAACGTGCATAGATCCTCACACAGTGCACGTAGACAACACTTAACAACTCTCAACTCAAACCCAGATCAACATCAACGTGCGTAGCTCCCTCAACAACGTATGTAGATGACTTGAAAACTTGCAGATCATTCCCAGATCCGAGATCAACACACGCACTATGCGTACAAGGCATGTATACGGCTCCACTTGCTTATGGTTTACGTCCAGGTGGTGATCAATGCGTGCAGAACCTCTCCAACGTAAGTAGAACCTCACCAATGCACACAGACGATCTTAGACACATTCATGGTCCTTCCTAACAAAGATCTATGCGCGTAAAAACCCTTCAATGCCCATTAATGAACTCCAGCACACCTTAACAATGCCCAAACTGCATTCTAACTTAAAATCTTAGTTCTCATCATTGTCAGGACCTAGCAACACCCAAAATTACATAAGCATCATCTTAAAACAATTGTGAACATTTCCAAGCACCCTAAACATCATCTCAAACATTCAAGAATCAAATTGGAATGAACTACGATCATTTGAATTTAAATGATGTTCCACTAGAGACTTTGTCGGAATTGATCAGAATGCTACAGGGAATCTCATCGGAATGGATGGAGTATTACACGTAGGGTGGACGGAGTACTATTTTTAAGCCCCTAAGGTTGTCAGCTGTTAGCCCTTTTGAGTCGAAACCGATTGGACTCTTAAGGTTGCTAGTCTATTTTGATCTGATCTAGTCAGAGCAATTTTAATATAGTAAGGGTGTATGATTAGTGATTATTATATCTATTTTGTTTTGCATTGCTTATGCTATATGACTCTGTATGTATGCCTGTAGCATGCTTTATCTGTTCTTGGGTATTTGATTATTTCGCATGACTACGTGTTGTTTTCCATCTGTGCGAACGTTTTTTAAATGAATTTCTGAACTAGTATTTGTATGTATACGAGTATATACTATTAGTAAATAGGTATATACGTGCATGCCTATTTTCTAAAAATGTTTTCAAAACTGTTTTTGTGAAACACGTATGAGACATTCTGGATTGTCATTCCTCACTGGGTTCTTATCCCTCTTCTTTTATTTTTTTCCCTGTTGATTTATATCTTTCAGGTGATTTTGTTGATTACGATCTTCGGCACCCTATATCTAGTGAGGTATTATGAATTTGTAGTCATACGCTTTTGTTCGGGCCTAGTATTTGTATTTGTAGCTGCTCCACACCGGGATACTTGTGGGTGTATAGTTTTGTATATTTGTTCCACATTTTATATGTTTTATAATTGTAAAACAATTATTATTATTACTCTGTTATGAACTTATGTTTTTTAAGAAATTCGAATTTCTTTATCATTATCCGTATTAAATGGTTTAAAATATTTTAAAACGATTTTTAATTCGTTCGTAATAGTTTTGGATATGAATTTTGTTCTCTAAGGCTTGTGCGAGATGAACTGGACTTCCATAGACGGTTCGCGCGTACGCAGGTCATGATCCCGAAAACGGGTTGTGACAACTCGTTGACCACACACCAGCTCATTTTTTTGAATACAAAAATGACTACAAAAAAAGAACAACTCATTATTACAGATAAGAAAATAAGTACAAAACGAGAACAACTCACTATTCCATATACGAAAATGAGTATAAAACGAGAACAAATTGTTCACATTATTTTAGTTACGAAAATAAGAATAAAACGAGAATAAACCAAAAACAAACGAGTACAAACGAGCAAATACATACAAAATTGGACATAAATTGAATACAAACAAGTACAAAACAATAACAAAATGAGTACAATGAGCAAACAGATACAAAAATTGAGTATTTACAGTCAATTTCCTTAATGATTCGAAGACTTCTTGTATCAACCCTAAATGATTAGGTTTATGACATAAGAGGTTTCTTCCAATAGAGTGTATAATTATAACGAATTGTAATATGTCATGACCTGGTTCGCATCATTTTTTTCTTTTCAGAACACTTAAACAGAACAGAGCATAACATTTCTTTATTATGTAGTTCAAACCACTTTATCTTTAAATTTGACGAGCTCGGACCAAAGATGAGCTTTGACCCAATTTGGATTTTGAGAGGTGAACTGGGTAGATATATCATGCCATACCATTTCGATCTGGCAGGAAGCAAAGAATAAGATATATGGTCATTTGGCTTTTGGCCACTGAAAATTGATGACAACATAACGAAGTTCCAAGACAAACAAGAAAATTGTGAAAAACTGACTTGTCCTTTTCAACTATGCAAATGGAAATATGTTAAATGCAAGCCACCGGAGTTATATGCAACTCAAAATGCAAGGATTTAAGGCATTGACAGCAATAAATAGTGATGAAAATTAACAATATACACACGCAAGTTTTGATTTTCGAAAAACTTAAATCCAATTGTTTGGTAAATTTCTAAAAGTGGAATCATTTTCATTTTTCAAGTAAACCACTTTTTCTTCAACAGAAATGGCCTTCAAAGGCACATACACGTTGTCAAAAAAAATCGGCGATAGAAAAATGCAGAATAAAAAAGAGCAATCACACAATAACACAAGATTTACGTGGTTCGATCAATTCGGTCTATGTCTACGGCAGATCACAAATAATTTTACTATTCAGAGTCAAAACCAAGCACAATGACGTTTAAAAGCTTATAAGATTGTTCTCAAGCCACCTATTTATAGTTTATAAGGAATACAAGCAAAAATAAACAAGAAAAACCCTAAACCTACTCCCAAACCCGACCAAACTTGAAGTTAAAGGCTGAAAATAACCAAACACGGACCAAAAGACCAAGACAAGGTCGAGACCCATCGAGACATGGCCAAGAAAGCGTGTCTATGTCTTGAAAAACACATCCTGGAGTGCCACGGGCACGGCCACAGCCCATGTGTCCATCCATGTCCAACCAGTAGCTTGTTTCCCTTCACAAATCCGTCCCTTTTTGGCTTGAATTGATTCCTTTAAGGTTTGGCTTCAATCTTCTTCAAGAAAATCACTCCAACATTAATAATTCTCTACTATGAAGTGAATTTTCTTTCCCCGTCCAACTCTGAATCCTGAATAACTCATCTGTCACACCACCTCGAAGGGCCTCGAGTCCTGCAACAACGAACCAAGTCCAATTCGGACTTGCTATCACTAGCTAGATTTCCATCCGCTCCTAACAACACAACACTCCGCATATTTCTTATTTCTTTCAGTGACTGCTTTTGAAAATCACCAACATAATTGTCATGCCCTGGTTCACTTGTTGTTACCCCTTATGAATCAACCTGATTGATATTTTCCTATTCTAAAGTCTCGATCACAAACTCCACTTGTTTTCCAATAGAACTCACAACAGTCCTTAAACCATTAGCAACTACCGAGTTACCAATCAAGGTATAAATGTCATTCTGCAATTTGCCTTTCATCATAAAAGAACTCTTGCACACCTGAATTCATCCACCTCTTCTAGAGAAAACATAACTATGCTTAGCCAAAGCACCAACAGAAATTAAGTTCCTCTACAACCTCGGGATATACTAAGCATCAAGTTTCCTAACCATTCCGTCATGCATCCTGATCTTCAAAGATCCACCGCCTTCAACACTCAGCTTCTCATCATCTCCCAATTTCACATTGCCTTTCCATTCTCTAAAACAATCAAACAGTTTTCTAGAAAAATTCATGTGATAAGTTGCACCAGTGTCAATAACCCAGCTATCTTCAAATCTACATGCAGTAAATGCCAACACTTCACTTCTCTCTTCCTCATCAGAATTATCCTGAACAATTGTTACCCTTAATTTCTCACCGTTTCTCCTATGAAGACAATTATTTTTCATGTGTCCCATCCCCTTACAGTGATAATACCTCAAACCATGATTCTTTCCTATTATATTGCCCCTATTCACGGTTAACCCGAACTCCACTCTGTCTCCACCCGAACTAGAAGTTAACCGCTTCAATTATTTAGACAACAAAGCATTCTTAACATCATTAACAAAAATTACATTTCTACCATACATGATAGTATCAACAAAACTCTCATATGATTCAGGAAAAGAATATAACAGAAACATAGCTTGATCCTCTTCTTTAATGTCAACACCAACACCTTTCAAATCTAATAATATCCTATTAAATTTATCAAGATGTTCGCTTACCTGCATGCCTTCTGATATCTTCAACATATGCAGCCTCCTTTTCTGATAAAGTTTGTTCGACGGGGATCCCTTCTGATTCTTACTCTTAAGCTTTTGTCACAAGCCTGCTACAATAGTTTCATCAGCTACCTCCCCCAAGACTTCATCCGTCAGACTCAATAGAATTGCACTATGGGCTCTCTTTATAGCCTACGTTTTATGCACCTCTATCAGTTCTACTAGTAATTTCTCTTCACCTTCAATCGCCTTATCACACTTCTGCTGAACTAGAATTGCCTTCATCTTTAGCTTCCAAAGAGTGAAATCATTCGACCCATTGAATTTCTCAATCTCGAATTTGTACGAAGACATCTTCTTTCTACAGAACGAACCCTAAGAGTTTATGAACAAACTTCTATAGCTCTGATACCACTTGTTAGGAAAAAATCGACGATAGAAGAATACGGAATAACAAAGAGCAATCACACTAGAACACAAGATTTACGTGGTTCGATCAATTCGATGTACGTCCACAGGCAGAGCACAAGTAATTCTACTATTCAAAGTCAAAACCAAGCACAACGGCTTACAACGACGTTCGAAGGCTTATAAGATTGTTCTCAAGCCACCTATTTATAGTTTAGAAGGAATATAAGCCAAACTAGATAAGGAAAACCCTAAACCTACTCCCACACCTGACCAAACTTGAACTTCTAGTTTATAAATAACCAAACACGGACCAAAAGACCAAGACATGGTTGAGACCCATCAAGACATGGCCAAGAAAGAGTGTTTGTTTCTTGAAAAAACACATTCTGGAGTGCCACGGCCGTGGCCACCCAACTGTTGGAATTCTTAGCTAGTTTATGACATTCATAAGCAAATAGTGCAGCGGAAATAACAAAAATTTAAGCCTTGAATTCCATCAATGACCTATGCATATCAACATATACGACTGGGGTTAGTAGATCTACCTTAGATCCAAAGCTTGAATGTTGGATCGTATGAGGTGTTGGTGTAACTTTTAGTATTCAAAACCCGAACCACATTTGGAACTCAAGTTACCTTTGCGTGAATGTGTCTAGAGGTATCCACACAAACGAACTTCCTTCGGATTGGTGGAGTGTACTAGTACCCTTTTAGAATTTCTATTCTAAAAGCTCACAAATATTTTTCCTTCTTTGTTTATGGCACTCACTAATTTTGGCTTTGCCTTGAATCAATGGAATGGCAAGGAGTGCATCTTATTTATAGGCATATGAGAAGACCTAAATAGGTGCACAAAGGAATGCCGAAATTCCCTTCCTTGCCTTCCAAAATTCGGCTTCCTCCTATTCAAGCAAGAATGTGCTGAATTTCCTATCTAGTCTCACTAGATTTGCCTATTCTTGTCCCACAACAGTAAACACTTCCAAATTAAATTTGTCACATACAAATTAGAGTTTTAGTTTCCTTAATAAAAACTCTTAATTAGTCATGAACTCCCAATTAGTAAGTGTGTACCAAAATTCCTTCTTTTCACACAAGGAAAGATACTCCTAAAAAATAGGAGAAGTGATGTATGTGTCGAATTTCCTCTATTCCCAATTAGGATGATTGTGCCGAAAATTCTCCTCCTAATTAGGTTGAGTTGTGCCAAAATTCTGCATGGATTTCTTAATGTTATTAGGCTTTTTAATTATATGATACACTATCATTAAATAAATCACTCACATATTAAAACATATGGGCCAAATTTATTATGTCACACATAATAATATGCCCACAACTTAATAAGATGAAATTTATAATAAAAAGCACATTAAATTAATGGATTTATATCTTATATCATATTTAAAATATAAATTACCAAACCCTGAATTATTATGGATTAATCAAATTAATCATCTTAATACAAGAGAGATTATTAGTGAACCAATCCAATTTGTTCTTATGTGTGACCCAATAGGCCTACTCGAAATTGACAATTGTTCTTATCCCAAACCTTGGGCCCAAAGTCCATAAGCGGTATCTAGTAATACATTATGGCAACCCAAAATCGAGTGGATGTCGGTGATTCGAGTTAACCTTTCACAGTATGATATTTAGTCCTTTTGTCTCATGATATCTCATTTAAGCATAAGGCATGGTCACATGTCAATCTTATATTACTTAACGTATTTCTTGATCCCAAGTAGATTGATATAACAAATGACATTGATAAACCCCTTTACCAATTCATTCGAGTATGCATACATTCCACCAATCCTACTCATCAAGTGACCAAGAGATATCACTCTTCATAAGAGGAACAAATCCATCACTCACACTATCACTCCTCTACAAAATTCATGACATATCTAATCATAGCCTTTATTGTTACCCTGTTATGGATAACGTTTGACTAAGTCAAAACATGTGATTCCTCATATAGGAGTCGATAAGTGAGTTTCAGTCAAAGGACTCAAACTTCACCACTGCATGAAAGCCACGTATGACATCAATCCGTGAAGTGTTTTCATAGCGGGCAGTCCAATACATGTTCCCCTGTTGGAATTCGTAACTAAGTTTATGACATTCATAAGCATACATGACAGCGGAAATAATAAAATTTTACATCTAGAATTCCACCAAGGATCCGTGCATATTGACATACACGATTAGAGTTAGCATATTCTACCTTAAAAT
>CAODLS012053527.1:0-11960 GCA_948243855.1 Flueggea neowawraea
GAGGGATGGATTTGATTTAGTTTGTTTTGGGTAGTTGTGAGAGATGGGTGGTGTAGGTGAAAGTGGAACAGAGGAGAGAAGAGGAAAGACTTGTGACAGAGTGAGAAAGAGAGAAACAACGAGGAGGTGGTGGAGAAGCAACGATGAAAGAGACATCAGTAGGAGAGGTGGTGCCGGATTGGAGGAGAGAAGAGGAAGAGAGAGGACTGCAAATCTGGAGAAAGAAATATGGGCTTCGGTTTGGTTGGCTTAAAGCATAGGTTCAGTTTGGTTGGTTTGAAGCATGAAAAAAAAAACTCTTAAGAGTGGGTTTATTCGGTTTTAGATTGATTGTTTTGGTTTTCTAGAGTACTTCTTTAGATGGATTGTTTTGGGTATTGAGAGTAGGTGGGTTTGTTTTATTTTAGAGTTTTTAAGTGTATTAAAAACTATGTAAGGGGTAATTATGTCATTATAAATTACTTTATTTTAAATTTCATGCCACATCAGCAAAAACTAAGGTCACATCAGCAAAACCAACAGAATCTTTAACGTTGGACGAACGACTAAACCTTTTTGGGAACCTCAGGAAGCAGATAGGAATTTTTTTAAAAACTTAGTTACCAGAAAGAAAATTTCAATATTATACAGTGACGACATAAGATTTAACACATAAGGCTATGTCATTCAAATCCTTCAAAGTATTATAAAGCTTAAATTTTAAGGTCTCGCTATATTTTGCGATTTGTCGTGGTACGTTGGAAAATCGCATTTTTTGGAATAGTTTATTAATGAACTAATTGTTTAGGGACCTTACAAATTTGGTATATATATTAAGTATATTTGTGTAATATCTCGTCCGTTCTAGCTATATTCCCTATAGCAATTGGAATTTCGATTGATGATTGTTGATGCTCATCCTCATTGAGGTTTAGATTGATAGTCGATAATACTGATGAGCATGTAGGATTTGTGTTTTTGAACATTGAGTAGTGAGTCTGGAGAGTGGATAACTCGAGTTAGAGTAAGAGATAACTCGAGTTTTGTGACCCTTATACAACTTGAGTTATCTAGAATTTAACTCGAGTTGGACGAAGTCCATATAACTTTGAGTTAATCATTGTGTAACTCGAGTTATTTGTGCAAAAGTGGAACGACGCATTTCGATGTTCTTTGTCTTTAAAAGACCCCAACAGACCGAAATCAGTCATTTCTTCCAAATCACTTCTCTCAGACGCTTCCAATCTCTCTCAAGTTGTTTTCAGCACTTCCTTTGGTTTCTTGAGGTAAGATCACGTTTCTTTCCTCATGATTTCTGCAATATTATGCATACTTGGGTATTAGGGTTCAAATGAGTTTGATCAACTCGGTTTAGGGTGATTTTGAGAGATTCCGAGTTGTTTTGTTGGATTTGAGTGTAGATTCATGTTCAGAAGGATGATTAGAGTAAATGTAGTTGTTTAAGAGTGATTTTTATCGGTAGATTTGAGTATTTGCTGGATAATCTGAGAAAGTGATTTACTCGAGTTATATTTGAGTAACTCGAGTAATATAAGCCCATATTTACTCGAGTTATGGTTGGTTAACTCGAGTAAAGTAAGTCATTATTTACTCTAGTTATTTATTGTCTAACTCGAGTAAATCAGACCTCAGTTTACTTAAGTTATTTATTTTCTAACTCAAGTAAATGATACCTTAGTTTACTTGAGTTAGCTCTGAGTAACTCGAGTAAACAGTGGTTCCGATGGACCAAATTGTGATGTTTTTTAGTCGATTAATTTGAAGAATTTGAGGATTAATTTGGGAAAATTGAACGATCTTTGAGGGTTGCATATGCATTACATTGCACACATTTTGGGTACGACCACAGTACCATATTTGATGATTATTATGTTGTATTTATTACAGCATCTTGTGCTTACCAGCATCAACAACCACCCACCAGTAGTGTTTGATTTGGATTCCTAGATCTTAGACATCCAAGTGAGTGGATAGCAGCTTCAGACACATAGGTTGTGTCTCAAAAATGATTATGTTTTTATGTGTATAACACATATTTGAAACCTGACTAATCTAAGAATTGGTTAATTAAATAATGGGATTATGTGAATAAAATATTTTCTATTTGTTTTGGAAAAGTATTACATATATAAATTGATATATATGTTTTGATGGTTTTGATGCTAAATGCATGGATTGTTTTGAGATAATGTTTTTGATTATAGGACACCTTAGCTATGGGGTACGTAGCCTTTGGTATACCAATGTATGATTGACCCACCTATTAGGGTTGTCGATGGCCATATGCCCTGGCCCAGGACATGGTTTGTTACCAAATTAGTGACAGAGTCCACAATCATTATTGAGGTGGTTGAGTGATGTAGTTCCCACCAATCATTATCGACGGTTGAGTGATGTTCCCACCACGATTGTTACAGGTCCCATAATACGTATATATGGTTTTGATTATAATACTACTAGTATCGTTTTTGCCAATGCACATGTGATTGGCTTGGGTGTAAACATTTGTGAAACGTGTTTCTAAAATCATACTATGTATGTAGCGTGTATACATATATATATACATTCCTATCGTATACGTTCATGTGATAGTTTTTCAATGGTTTTCAAACTAGTCTTTGTGAGGCACGTATGAGGCATTTTGGAGTATTGTCCCTTACTCACTGGGTTTGACTGCCTTTGTTTTCTGTGTTGCCTTGTTTCTATTGTGCAAGTTGATTCGACTCGGTAACTTTTGACATCCCCACCCAATGAGACAGATACTTTTGGTTAGTGGCACCCTTTTTGCCGGGCTACTTCATTTGTATTAGATGCTCCACTCCGATATACTGTTAGGTTATGAAGTCCGCTGATTGTGGGTTTATTTTGGGATATTGGATTTTGTGATATTTTTCTTGAAACGGTTTTAATAAAATGTTTTAATAAATGGGTGTGTAGTTTATGTATCTTTAAGGCTTGTGCGAGATGGACCGGACTCCCATAGACGGTTCACCTCGTACGCCGATCATAGTCCCGGGAATGGGTCGTGAAAAAGATGGTATCAGAGAGATAAGTTTTTGTATAGTCTGAGGTCAGTGTGAAGCATAAGTATCTTTGATTGAGTCTGTCTGATTGGCCTCTGTATATCCTTTGACATTCGTTTTGGCACTGTGGCATTTCATGCATATTCACGCTCACATATGCTATTATTGCTTATTGTAGATATGGATTCTCCATGTGATAGAGGTCGTGGCAGAGGTCACCGTGAAAGTCATGGTAGGCCTAGGCGTGTGCCAGTAGAGGTCGTCGCACAGTCAATTGTCGATCATTATGATGCAGCTAGTGTGCCAGAGGTTACGGCACCAGGACTACCGCCACCACTGACAGGTCCGAGGGATGCCTTTGAGAGGTTCATGTAGATTCTGGTTCGTGTGGAGGCTATGCTAGCTGGTCAGGCAACTGGAGGTCAGCCAGTTCCTCTAGTGGCTACAGCACCACCTGTTCCTCTGCCCCCATTAGAGACAATTATGTCTGCACCTATTGTAGCACCATAGTCTGACGCTGAGGCTCGCCTTGCCAGATTTATGAAGCTTTCTCCGCCTAGATTTTTGTGCAAGATGGGAGAGGATCCCCAGGATTTCACATTCACGGTAGAACAGTACTTTGAGATTATAGACCTCACTGATGACGCTGCGAAGGTTAGATTTGCCTCATTTCTGTTGGATGGACGAGCCGTCAGATGGTGGCAAGATTAGAGATCTTGCAGAGTATTTACTTGGGAGGAGTTCAAGCTTGAGCTCACCTAGTCTGTTCTTCCTTCGAGTGAGAGGGATAGGAGGGCAGACCAGTTCAGCGAGTTCCATCAGGAGCCAGGTATGTCCGTTACAGAGTATGAGGACAAGTCCTAGGAGTTGAGCAGGTATGCACCTGCAGAGGCCCGTAGTGAGGATGCATTGGCTAGAAAGTTTTTGAATGGGTTACTAATGAAGATTAGGAGAGTAATAGTGACTCAGAGTTTGTCTACCGTATCACATATTTCTGAGGCTGCGAGGAGCATGGAGTACCAAGACGAGAGACAACCAAAGAAGCCCAATAGGGCAAAGACAGAGGGTGCGTTGGGAGGCCAATAGGGACGTGGTCATAGACATTCTGCTAGGGGCCATAGTCAGGGTCAGAAGTCCCAAAGTAGTGGTGTGGTACAATAAGCTAGGCGTACCAGAGGACAGAGCACATGAGGTTCTTATGCCTTGTGTGAGTTTTATGGGAGGAGACACCCAAGTACTTGTCGCAAGGCTGCAAGTCTCTGTTTTCATTACAGGCAGCCTGGGCACAAGATTGTTGAATGTCCTCTGAAGCATGGTTTGGGTTCACGATCAGTACAGTCAGTAGCGAGAGGTCCGGGCACTGTCAGTACTGGTGCTGGCAGAGGCCCAGGTAGAGAAATCGCAGGTTCAGGAGCCCATAGCCAGGTTGGACAGGGCAGCAACCATGGACAGGTCGGATCGAGTAGTTCTGCTACCAGTGGGCAGGCCCGAGTTTATCATTTGACTCGCCAGGAGGCGCAGACCTCCAATACAGCGGTGACTGGTATGTTACTCATCTCCAGTGTTTCTGCTCATGTGCTATTTGATTTTGGTGCATCTCACTTATTAATCACACCCTATTTTGTTGAGCATAATGGGTTAGTAGTGCATCTGTTAGCCATGTTAATTGAGGTTTTATCACCCTTGGGTAACAAAGTTGTGGTTGACTCTGAGGTCAGAGATTGTGTGATTGCCTTTGAGGGGCACTAGTTGACTGTTGATCTTGTAGTGTTGGGTATGGGGGAGTTCGATGTGATACTCGGTATGGATTGGCTTTCAACTTGGCATGCCACTTTGGATTATTTCTCGAAGAGGGTATGTTTTCAACCCCCGGGTGAGTTTTTCTATCAAGGTGAATGCGACAATGTTGTTCGAGGGTATGCATCAGCTGTTAGAGTTGAGCGAATGATTAGCCGTGGTTGTGAGGCATACTTGGCTTTTGTATTCATCGAGCTGCGTAGTTCGGAGTTGAATTTGGAGGAAGTACATACGGTACGAGAGTTCTCTGATGTATTTTTCGAAGAGTTACCGAAACTTTTGCCTAAGCGAAAGGTTGAGTTTGTTGTTGAGGTACAGCCTGGTACCGATCCGATATCGATTCCACCGTACCAGATGGTACAAACAAAGTTGAAGGAGCTAGAGGCTCAATTGAGGGATTTATTGGATAAGGGATTTGTTAGACCGAGCATCTCACCTTGGGGTGCTCCGATGTTATTTATTAAGAAGAAGGACGATGACTTTCGTATGTGTATTGACTACCGGAAGTTAAACAAGGTAACAGTGAAGAATCGATATCTGCTTCCGATGATAGATGATTTGTTTGACCAACTGCAGGGTGCGCAGTGGTTTTTTAAGATTGACTTGAGGTCGGGATATCATCAGCTGAGGATCAAGGGTGAAGATATTCCAAAGACAGCTTTTCGGACTAGGTATGGTCATTATGAGTCCCTGGTGATGTCGTTTGGTTTGACTAATGCAACAGCGACATTTATGGATTTCATGAACATGGTGTTCAGACCATACTTAGATCGGTTTGTTATCGTTTTCATTGATGACATTCTAATGTACTCGAGGGGTAGGGAAGAGCACGAGGACCACTTGAAGTCATTCTTTCAGACTTAAGAGAGCATCAGCTATATGCGAAGTTCTTAAAGTGTGAGTTCTGGCTTAATCAGGTAGCATTCTTGGGAAACGTGGTGTCTAAGGTTGGGATCATGGTTGATCCAAAGAAAGTGGAGGCAGTACTCTATTGGGAGAGGCCTAAGACCATTACGGAGATACGGAGCTTCCTTGGTATGGCTGGGTACTATAGGAGGTTTATCTATAATTTTTCTAGGATTGCAGCTCTTATGACTCGGTTGACGCAAAAGGTAGTTAGGTTTGTTTGGTCTGATAGGTGCGAGGACAGCTTTTTGAAGTTAAACAAATGTTTGACGAGCGCACCAGTGTTAACTTTACCGTCAGGTTTTGGAGGGTTTGTAGTGTCATGTGATGCTTCTAGAGTTGGATTGGGTCATGTGTTGATGCAGCATGGCAATGTGATTGCCTATGCCTCGAGACAGCTGAAGAGACATGAGTAAAATTACCCGACACATGACTTGGAGTTAGCGGCAGTGGTGTTCGCACTTAAGATTTGGAGGCATTACTTGTATGGAGAGACTTTTGAGATCTTCATAGATCATAAAAGTCTTAAATATATTTTTGGGCAGCTAGACCTGAACTTGAGGCAAAGACTTTGGTTAGAGTTGCTAAAGGATTATGATTGTACTATATCATATCATCCTGACAAGGTAAACATTGTAGTCGATGCTCTGAGTAGGAAGTCGATGGGGAGTTTAGCTCACATCGCAATTGAGAGGCAACCAACAGTGATTGAGTTGCAGAGATTGATGGAGGATGGAGTCACGTTATAATTTGATGACTATGGAGTTCTGTTTGGTCATGTTGAGGCAAGACCTATACTGTTGGACCGTATCTGAGAGTCTCAGAAGAAGGATTTTGAGATGCAGAATTTGGTTGAGAAAGTTAGATCATCTGGTGTACCCGGGTTTAGCATCGATGATTTAGGAGTGTTGTGGTTTGGGTTGAGATTACGCGAGAAGATTATGATCGATGGTCACAAATCCATATATTCTGTACACCCAGGTTACATTAAGATGTATCGGGATCTTCGATAGGCCTGTTGGTGGCCAGGAATGAAGAATGACATAGCTGAGTTTGTCAGTCGGTGTTTGACATGTCAGCAGGTTAAGTTTAAGCACCAGTATCTTTTTGGATTATTACAGTAATTACCTCTTCCAGAGTGGAAGTGGGATCGTATTACGATGGACTTTGTATCGGGGTTACCGAGGACATCCTCAGGGTACTATTTCATTTGGCTGATTGTGGACCGATTGACGAAATTGGCACATTTTCTGCCTGTCAAGACTACATATGAAGCGGCATGGTTGGCTAAGTTGTATGTCAACTAGATCGTATGTTTACATGGTGTGTCAGTATCTATAGTGTCTGACAGAGGACCACAGTTTACATCGCAGTTTTGGCGTAAACTGCAAGAGGAGCTAGGTGCTCGATTGGATTTCAGTACGGCATTTCACCCACAGGCCGATGGTCAGTCCGAGCGTTCTATTCAAACGTTGAAAGATATGTTGAGGGCTTGCGTTATGAATTTTAGTGGGAGTTGGGATTCTCATTTGCCATTGGTGGAATTTGTGTACAATAATTCATATCATTAGAGTATCGAGATGATGCCTTACGAGGAATTATATGGTAGGAAGTGTAGATCTCCTTTATGTTGGGCCGAGGCTAGAGAGAGAGAGCTTCTAGGGCCAGATCTTATTTTGGAGACTATCGAGAAGGTGAAATTGATCCAGCAGAGGATCCAGACTGCTCACAGTCGCTAAAAGAGTTACACTGACCCGAAGCATAAACATTTGGAGTTTGGGATAGGAGACGATGTATTTCTCAAAGTGTCACCAATGAAGGGTGTCATGAGATTTGGAAAGAAGGGCAAGTTGAGCCCGAGATACATTGGCCCGTATGAAGTCATAGGCCGTGTTGGGGCCGTGGCGTGTGAGTTGGCATTGTTGCCGGAGTTTGCTTCTGTTCATCCGATGTTCCATATATCATTTTTGAGGAAGTATGTTCCTGATCCATCTCATGTTCTGACACCTCAGTCTGTGGAGGTCCGATTTGACTTATCTTATGATGAGGATTCCGTGAGGATTGTCAATCGATAAGTGAAGAGGTTGCAGAACAAAGAGATTGCTTCGGTGAAAGTGATATGGAGGCACCATTCTATTGAAGAGGCCACTTGGGAGGCTGAGGAGGAGATGCGACACAGATATCCGCACTTGTTCGACTCAGCTGATCCCCAGGTCAGTGTTTTTTTTTTGTGTTTTTGCATACTTTGCAATTCATTCTATTTTTGGCATCATCATGTTGCATATGTGTGCGTAGACTAAGTGTTGGGTATGCACTGTCTATGTTTTGAGGTGGGTAGCCTAGACATTGGTGTAGGTCAATTTTAAAGATCTAGAGTTGATAAGGACTTCGATTGGTTCTGTTTCAAAATTCAAGGACAAATTTCTTTTGAGGGGAGAAGTACGTAATATCCCGTACGTTCCAGCTATATTCCATATAGCGATTGGAATTTCGATTGATGATCATTGATGCTCATCCTCATTGAGGTTTGGAGTTTAGATTGATAGTCGATAATGCTGATGAGCATGTACGATTTATGCTTTGGAACCTTGAGTAGCAAGTTTGAAGAGTGGATAACTCGAGTTAGAGTAAGAGATAACTCGAGTTGTGTGACCCTTATACAACTCGAGTTATCCAGAATTTTAAATCTAGTTAGACGAGGTCCATATAACTCGAGTTATCTGTGCAAAAGTGAAACGACGTATTTCGGTGTTCTTTGTCTTTAAAAGACCCCAACCGACCGAAATCAGTCATTTCTTCCAAATCACTTCTCTCAGACACTTCCAATCTCTCTCAAGTTATTTTCAGCACTTTCTTTAGTTTCTTAAGGTAAGATCACGTTTCTTTCCTCATGATTTCTGCAATATTATGCATACTAGGGTATTAAGGTTCAAATGGGTTTGATCAACTCGGTTTAGGGTGATTTCGAGAGATTCTGAGTTGTTTTGTTGGATTTGAGTATAGATTCGTGTTCAAAAGGATGATTAGAGTAAATGTAGTTGTTTAAGAGTGATTTTTATCGGTTGATTTGAGTATTTGGTCGAGCTGGATAATCTGAAAAAGTGATTTACTCGAGTTATATTTGAGTAACTCAAGTAATATAAGTCCAGATTTACTTGAGTTATGGTTGGTTAACTCGAGTAAAGTAAGTCATGATTTACTCGAGTTATTTATTGTCTAATTCGAGTAAATGAGACCTCATTTTACTGGAGTTAGCTCTGGGTAACTCGAGTAAACAGTGGTTCCAAGGGACCAAATTGTGATGTTTTGTAGTTGATTAATTTGGAGAATTTGAGGATTAATTTGGGGAAATTAAGCGATCTTTGAGGGTTGCATATGCATTACATTGCATGCATTTTGGGTATGACCACAGTACCATATTTAATGATTATTATATAGCATTTTGTGCTTACAAGCACCAGCAGCCACTCACCAGTGGTGCTTGATTTGGATTCCTAGAGCTTGGACATCCAGGTGAGTGGATGACAACTTCAGACATATAGGTTGCGTCTCAAAACTGATTATGTTTTTGATGTGTCTAAAACATATTTGAAACCGAACTAATCTAACAATTGGTTAATTAAATAATGGGATTATGTGAATAAAATATTCACTATTTTTTTGGAAAAGTATTACATATATATATTGATATATATGTTTTGATGCTAAATGCATGTATTGTTTTGAGATAATGTTTTTGATTATGGGACACATTCGCTATGGGGTACGCAGTCTTTGGTATACCAAGGTATGATTGACCCAGGTATCAGGGTTGTCGATAGTCATGTGCCCTGACCCGACACATGATTTGTTATCGGATTAGTGACAGAGTCCACAATCATTATTGAGGTAGTTGAGTGATGTAGTTCCCACCAATCATTATCGAGGTGGTTGAGTGATATTCCCATCACGATTGTTACAGGTCCTATAATACGTATATATGGTTTTGATTATCATACTAGTAGTATCATTTTTGCCAGTGCGCATGTGATTGCCCTGGGTGTAAATGTTTGCAAAACGTATTTCTGAAATCATACTATGTATGTAGTATGTATGTATATATATATACGTTCCTGTCGTATACGTGCATGTAGTAGTTTTCCAACGATTTCAAACTAGTCTTTGTGAGCGACGTATGAGGCACTCTGGAGTGTTGTCACTCACTCACTGGGTTTGACCCCTTTTGTTTTATGTGTTGCCTTGTTTCTATTGTGAAGGTTGATTCGACTCGGCAACGTTTGACATATCTGCCCAGTGAGACATATACTTTTGGTTAGTAGCACCTTTTTTTGCGGGGCTACTTCGTTTGTATTAGATGCTCCACTACGATATACTGTTGGGTTATGGAGTCCGCTGATTGTGGGTTTATTTGGGATACTGGATTTTGCGATTTATCGCCTGTATTTATTTTCTCGATATATTTTGTTAATATATATATATATGATTTTTCTTGAAACGGTTTTAATAACATGTTTTAATCAAATGGGGAAATAGTTTAAATATCTTTGAGGCTTGTGCGAGATAAACCGGACTCCCACAGATGGTTCACCTCGTACACCAGTCATGGTCCTGAGAATGAGTTGTGATAATTTGTGTAGTTTTCATTAGGGCCATTTTCATATTCTCGGCACTAACAATTACATATTACAGATCCATTAGGCTTAATTTAAAATTTTAGACAGGAAATAGAAAATGACGCGTGGTACGATGACAAATTTTACATTTTCCATTTCATAAATTACATTTTACGATATTCTTTAAAATTTGTTTAAAACTTGTTTATAATTGTTTTAAAATCTATTTATTTTTCTGACTTATTTATATGTTGTTTATATATTGTTTCTTGTCTAAAAATTATTTATATGAATTTATATATTTATTTTGTTTAAAATTTGTTTATATGTTGTTTTTTGTTTAAAATTTGATTAAATTCTGTTAAATTTTTTGAACTTGTTTAAAATTTGTTTGTATGTTGTTTATACATTATTTATTGTTTTAAAACTTGAATTATGTTTATATATGATTGATATCTTGTTTATATGTTAAAATAAACATCTAAACAAGTTATCAGTAATATATAAATAATATATAAACAACAAATTAACAATATATAAATTACATATTTATTTATATATTGTTTTTAATATGTAAACAACATATATAAAACATACAAACAATAAAATAACAACGTACATCTTATTTATATGAAGTTTATATGTTAATCATATATTGAAAACAATATATAAACAAGGTACCAACAACAAATCAACAACATATAAAAATTCAAATTTGTTTATTTATTGTTTTCAACATATAAAACACATATAACCAACATATAAATAAGATATCAGCAATACAAAATAATTTCGAATAATATATAAACAAAAAATAACACATAAACAATATATAAACAACATGCCAACAACATAGTATGTCTGTGGATAATATCATGTCTGTACGGAATAAAAATAAATATTTGTGAATCTAAAATGTGACGTGCGTAAAGACAAAATATTGGAAAAAAATTTTGTAATAAGCAAAAGCGATCTGTACACAATAAATTTTGTAAAGTTTGTGGGTTGACCGCGCAATTACCACTTTTCGTTAATTGAGATGAACTCATTCATCATTCATGTAGATTAATATTTGAGGAAATTATATGTTTTGCACTCTTTAAACTTTTTTCCATAAATGAATTCCAGTTGATCTTATTTTCATAAATATCCTTTTTCAAAAAAATTTTCACAAAATCTCCACTGTCTCTTATCTGTTATATTGTTAATATATTGATATTATATCAATATATGTTACTATTAATAATATTCTCATCAGTAACGGACCCAGAACAAAACCCAAATAGGAGTCCGACGGCAAATAAAGTAGTATTTTATAGTTGGTAGAGACCATATGTTATGTATAATTTATCAATTTCTCATAAAATATTGTGAATGCATATAATATATCTTAAATAAACTATACATAAACTATATATATATATATATATATATATATATATATATATATATATATATTAGTGTAAGCCCTAGCTCCAAGCACATTGTTTACCCCTTTATATTTGATATATATAGTATGAGGCATTTTTCATCCTGTTTCTTATTTCTGTGTATATTTAATTGGATGAATTATCCGTGAATAGTGGTTCTGATTAAGTTATCAAATATGATTTGGATAGTA
>CAODLS012053581.1:0-15267 GCA_948243855.1 Flueggea neowawraea
TAAACATTTGCTCCGGCTGCAAGACTTGAAGTAATTTGACTCCTACGTGCTTTTGGCTCACACAAGAAGATCAAACTCTTTCAAATGGATGTGAAGAGTACCTTTCTAAATGAGGTTATTCAAGAGGAAGCATATGTAGGACAATCTCCTGGTTTTGAAGATCATGAACATTCCAGTCACGTTTTCAAGCTCAACAAAGCTTTATATCGATTGCAACAAGCACCAAGGGCATGGTATGAGAGGTTAAGTAATTTCTTAATTCAAAATGGCTATGAAAGGGACCATGTTGATAATACTCTCTTTAATAAGGACAATAACGATGATATGCTAATTTTCTAAATATATGTTGATGATATTATATTTGGTGCAACTAATCCTTTTATGTGCAAAGAATTTTGTAATCTTATGAAAGGTGAATTTGAAATGAGCATGATGAGGAGCTTACTTTCTTTCTTAGATTGTAAATCAAACAACTTGGAGAGGGTATTTTCATTCATCAATCAAAATGCACCAAGGAGTTATTGAAAATTTTCAAAATGGATGGAAGTAAAGAAGTGTTAACCTCAATGTCATCAACACTGAAACTTGATAAAGATGAGGAAGGGAAACCAGTGGATCAAAAGCTTTATAGAGCTATGATTAGATCCCTGCTTTACTTAACTGCTTCTAGACCTGATATTATGTTTGCTACTTGTCTTTGTGCTCGTTTTCAATCAAATCATAAGGATAGTGTATCATATAATTAAAAGCCCCCAACAACATTAAGAAACCCTAGTGTAAAATTTTGGCCATACACCTATTTTTTAGAAGATTTTATTCTTGTATGACAAAGAGAAGGAAACCCTAAAAGGGATATAGGAAATTCAGCACACACACCCCAAATTAGCGTTGGTGGCCGAATTCCTCCTCCAATTTTTTAGGAGTGTGCCGAATTTGTGAAGGAGGCCTAATAAGGAATTCTTATTCTCGTAGGACAAGTATTGGGTAAACCCTCGTGTTCCTCTTTAGGGTTTTTATGTGCCTATAAATAGGAGTCACATTCTTCTATTTTTCTCATGGCAAAGGCAAAGCCGAATTTTTGAGTGTCACAAACAAAGAGAGAAAATTATTTGTGAGAATTAGAATAGTGATTCTAAGTGCTAGTACACATCATCCATCCAAATAAGTTTGTTCGTGTGGATACCATTAGTCACATTCGCGCAAATGCAATGTGATTGAAAGGGTTTCGAGTTTATACTAAAAGCTATATCAACAATTTATTCGTTCATACAATCGAGCTTTGGTTTTTCAAGGTAAAACCCTAACCTAATCGTTTATGTTGATGTGCATGGATCCTTGGTGGAATTTTAGGATAAAATTTTTGTTATTTTTGATGCATTATCCTTTATATGAATGTCATATTTAGTTACGAATTTCAGCAGTGGTATCAGAGACACTTGCACAATCAACATAACCGATTCTTTTATGTGATATGATTGTGATTGTTTGAACAATTCAACCTTACTTATTATTTGATAATATTTATGAATTAATTATGCATGTTAGGATTTAATTTAGCAAGATAAAATTGAGAATTTTATTTAAAGGTCGAATATGGTTGATGATTATTGAATTTGCTTAAGGTGTTAAAGATTCACTTAGAAAGTCGTTTAGGGTGTTGTATATGCGGTCTTATAATGAGATTACAAACAATGGATTCAATTATAATTTGATTATAAGATTCAAGTATTAATGATATTAATACAAGTTAGGGTTTTAAATTAGCAACTCGCTTCATGAGCAATGCAAATTTAAAACCCCCTGACAACCGGCTTGTGAAACTGCTTTACACATCTAATGCTTAATCAATGTAATTATTTGACTAATTGCATGATGATAATGTGATTATGTTTTAATGTTGATTCAATATGCACGGTGCATGACATAGCCCAATAGAACCTATGTGATTGATTTTCTTTATTATGGGTTCTAATTTTGGCAAAAGGTGTCTATTTCAAATACGACATGCGTGTCGTTTTTGGGCGAGTGTGCCTATTCTTCTTTTAGTATAGATTTTATTTATATATTTTATGTAAAGAAGATGGAGGTCGTTCGTGTCAATGGAAATTGAAGACCACCCTAGGTTTACCCTGATTTCACATTGGCTTGTGAAATCAACTTTGATTTGGGCTTTGTCATGACACGTTTACATTTATGCTATATATACACGTGATGAATGTATGCCATGAATGTATGTTATATTTTGTATCCCACGCAAATAAACAACTCGATCCCTATAAATAGTAAGTCGTTGAAAATGCCTTTCGTAATCAATGCTCATCAAGGCCTTGTTCATCGATGTGTAGGCTCTGCCTTTGCAGGGTGCACTCAATTACCTTGGTAAGGCGAGGGTCGATAATCGTGGTATCTATATTTTGATTATGGTTTGACTTAACATGGCTATAAAAATGATTTTGGGCCTAGGGCATAAAAGGGATTTAATACCTGGACATGAGATGTCAAAATCCCTAGAAATACAAGAGTTATATATGATAAAATTGAAAAGAGTTTTCTACCTAAATAGCTAAGGTTAAGGACTAGCTCAGCTGACTTAATTTTCAGTGAAATATGGATCTTTTAGCCACTATGTTTTAAACTTAAATTAACTTTAGGGATGTTAATTTTAGTGGGAGTATTCAAAAGACCTCTTATTAATCAATGCATATTTGTCTGTAGATATAATGGCAACAAACAACAACACACCCACCTTTACTTTGTGATCGATCATTCAGAAGGATAAATTGAATGGGACTTACTTCCTTGATTGGTCTCGAACCTTAAGAATTGTTCTTAGAAAGGAAGAGTCATGTCCTAGATACAGTGTTTCCCCAAGTACCTGCATCCAATGCCCTTAGGAGCACAAAAGGATGCTTATGAGAAGCATCTAAGTGACTCAGTGAACTTCACATGTCTTATGCTTGCTACAATGGTTGTGCATTTGCAAAAGCAATTCAAAGCTATGAAGACATTTGATATGATGAGGCATCTCAAGGAAATGTTCCAAGAGCAAGCTCGTCGAGAAATGTTATTGACAATGAAGGCATTGAATGAGTGCAAGATGAGTCTTGCCACTTTGATGAGTTCATATGTACTCAAGATGAAAGGTCATCTTGATCAACTAGAGAGACTTTGTACTCCTCTATCAAAGGAGTTAGCTATAGATACGATCTTAGGGTCACTTTGTAGTGGTTATGACTAGTCTGTCATGAACTAAAATATGCACAACATGGATAAGTCCATTACCGAATTACTTGGTATGTTGAAGAATGCCGAAAAGAGCATTCCTAAATCAAAGACATGCTAGTGGTACAAAAGATATAGGGCAAGTACTAAGACAAGGTTAAGCCAAAGAGTGTTGGCAATGGCAAGGAGAAACCCAAACTCAAATCATTGAAGTCTAAGCCCTAGATAACCAAAGCGAAAGAGGGAGTTTGCTTTCTCTACAATGAGTCGGGCCATTGGAAGAAAAATTGCAAACTCTACTTGAAAGAGCTAAAGAACAAGGGAAGTGAGACTTCTACTTCAAGTATTTTTATTATAGAAATCAATATGTCTACTACTTCCTCATGCTGGATGTGGAGCTCATATTTGCATTAATTTGCAGGGATTAAGAAATAGTAGATCATTGATAAAAGGCGAAGTGGATCTACGAGTGGGCAATGGAGCAAGAGTTGTTGCATTAGCCGTAGGAACTTATGATATAACTTTTCCTAGTGGACTTGTTTTACAATTATCGAATTGTTATTATGTTCATACTATGAGTAAGAACATTATTTTCGTTTCTTGTTTAGACAATGATTGTTTTCATTTTATTATTGAGAATATAATCTTTCCATGTACAATGGAGACAATTGTTATGGTGTTCCGACATTATCTTTTGGTCTCTATTTTTTAAACTTGGAATAAAGCAAGCCCACCTATAATATTAATAAAAGGCTAAAATCAAATGATTTAAACCAAACCTACTTTTGGCATTGTCGTTTGGGCCATGCAAGTGAGAAACGCATCTCAAAACTCCATAAAGATAGATTACTTGACTCATTTGATTTCGAATCATTTAACACATGCGAATCTTGTTTGTTAGGCAAAATGACCAAAAGTCCTTTTACAAACAAAGGTGAAAGGGCCAATGATCTATTAGGCCTAATACATACTGATGTATGTGGACCTTTTAGTACAAGTGCAAGAGGATGTTATTTGTACTTCATCACCTTCATTGATGATTTTAGTAGGTATGAATTTGTCTATCTTGTGAGACACAAATCGAAATTCTTTAAAAGTTCAAGGAATTCAAAAGTGAAGTACAAAATCAACTTGGCAAGAATATCAAAACACTACGATTCAATCGAGGTGGAGAATATTTAAGCAAAGAGTTTGACAATCATCTTAAGGAGTGGGGGATTGTCTCACAACTTACTCCTCTTGGAATGCCTCAATGGAATTGCGTGTCTGAAAGGAGAAATCGAACTCTATTGGATATGGTTCGATCAAGGATGAGTCAAACAGATCTTCCAGTCTTGTTTTGGGTTATGCCTTAGAAATTGCGGCTTACATACTTAATCGAATTCCATCTAAAGTAGATGAAAAGACACCATATGAGATATGGAAAGGGAAAAGGCCAAAATGTCTTTTCTAAAGATTTGGGGATGCGGTGAAATGTCAAGTTTCATAAACGTTAGCACCTAAATCTAAAAAAGTATATTTGTGGGGTATCCAAAGGAAACAAGAGGATACTACTTTTATAATTGATCTGAGAACAAAGTGTTTGTTGTTCGAAATGGTACCTTTTTGGAAAAGGAGTTTATTTTCAAAAGGATTAGTGGGAGTAAAGTACTTCTAGAAGAAATAAAAGAACCACAAATAGCTGTTGAAGATAGAATGGAGATTCAAGATGACTCACAAGATGTTGTGGAGTCTGAATCTGTGACACAATGCCCAATAAGGTCTGGTAGGATTTGTCACGAGCCTGAGAGATATGGATTTCTCATAACTGATGATAAAGGAATTGTTCTTGTAGACCACGATGAGCCTACAACCTACCAAGATGCGCTTGTAAATCCAAATTTTGTGAGATGGCATGAAGCCATGAAAACATAAATGCAATCTATGTATGACAACCAAGTTTGAAACTTGGCGGATCCACACGATGGAGCCAAAGTCATAGATTGCAAATGGATTTATAAGCTAAAAGCCAATGGGATCTTCAAAGCAAGACTAGTTGCAAAAGGTTTTAGACAAACTCGTGGTATTGACTATGATGAAACCTTTTCACCATTAGTCATGCTCAAATCCATTAGGATTCTTGTTGCCACAGTTGCATATTATGACTATGAGATATGGCAATTGGATGTCAAAACTGCTTTTCTAAATGGAAACCTCCTCGAGGATGTGTACATGACATAACCCAAGAGTTTTATTGATCCTAAGAATCCTAATAAGGTATACAAGCTTCAAAGATCTATTTATGGATTGAAGCAAGCATCCCAAATTTGGAATCTTTATTTTGATGAAACAGTCAAAGAGTCTGGATTCATCAAGAATGAAGATAAGCCTTGTGTATACAAGAAGGTTAGTGGGAGTGCGGTAGTGTTTTTAGTACTGCATGATAACAACATCTTAATCATTGGAAATGATGTTCCAACCTTGAAGAGTTTCAAGACTTGATTAAGAAAGTGTTTCGCAAAGAAAGACTTAGGCGAAACCTCACTTATCCTAGGGATACAAAATCTGTAGAGATAGATCTAATAGGCTAATTGGACTAAGTGAAAGTATGTACATTGATAAAATACTAAAAGGGATTTAGCATGTTGGTTTCCAAGAAAGGAATGACCAATTCTACTACATAGTCTGAGTACATAGCCACGTTGGATGCAACAAAGGAAGTTGTTTGGCACAAAAAAGTTCATTATTGGTTTGGATGTCATCCCAAGTATCGCAAACCCAGTAGACTTGTGTTGTGATTACATAAAGAGCCAAACACATACTTAGACGTGTTCACCTTATTCGAGAGAAAAGTTGAAAGAGGTGATGTTAAGATATGCAAAGTTAACACCAATAACAATGTAGCAGATCCTTTGACAAAGGCTTCCCCAGAACTGAAACATGAAAGACTTGTTAGGTCTTTAGGTGTTAAGTCTGTTCCTGATTGGGACTAGTGCAAGTGGGAGATTATTAGTTTTGTGCCCTAGTCCAATCATTGATATACATTGTCATTACATTTATTATTTAATAAAAAGGCATTTCATTTCATATCTATGAAATATTATATTGTTTATGACAATAAAACTTCATGAATAGTTTATTCTTCCTTATGTCATCAAGTGTGTGACTTGATAGTAAAACCATAAGGTAAAAAGAATATTATTTTAAAGGTCCTAATCAATTGTTATCATGGGAATGATGACAAGCCAATGTTAGTATGTTACTAAGAGGATAATCATGTTTTACTGATTATGGATATGAGATATCACTTAGAACATAGATACATGTTAGAGAACATGTATTGGACTAGCCTGCTATGAAAGCACTTCATGGATCAATGTCACAAGTAGCTTTCATACAGTGGTGATGTTTAAATCCTCTGATTGAAACTCACTATCGACTCCTACATGATGAATCACATGTTTTGACTTAGTCAAAAGTTATTCGTAACAGGGTAACAATAAAGGCTATGATTGGATATGTCATGAATCTTGTAGAAGATTGATAGTGAGAGTGATGGATTTGTTCCTCTTATGAAGAGTGATATCTTTAGGCCAATTGATGAGTAGGATTGATGGAATGTATGCATACTTAAATGAATTGATAAAAGGGTTTATCAATGTCATTTATTTATCAATCTATTTGGGATCAAAAAACGCATTAAGCAATATAAGGTTGGCATGTGACCATGCCATGCCTTATGCTTAATATAGATATCGTGAGACAAAAGGACTAAATATCAAACTGTTAAAGGTTAACTCGGATCACCAATGCCACTCAATTTTGGGTTGCTATAATATATTACTAGATGCCGCTTATGGACTTTGGGCCCAAGTGTTTGGGACGAGGCCCATTGCCAATTTCGAGTGGACCTATTGGGTCACACGCAAGAACGATTTGGATTGGTTCACAAATATTCTCTCTCATCGTGACTAAATTATTAGTATGATTAATTTGATTAATCATTAATAATTTATGGTTTTATGATTTAGATCGTAAATATAATATGAGATATTATCCATTAATGCAATGGGCTTTTAATATTGATTACTTCTTATAATGTTTTTGGGCATAAATTATGTGTGACATAATTTGGGCCCATGTAGATTAATTAAGGAGTAGTTTACTTAGTGATAATGTATCATGTAATTAAAAGCCCAATAAAATTAATAAACCCTAGGTAAAATTCGGCCATACTCCTATTTTTTAGGAAATTTTATTCTTGTATGACAAAGAGAAGGAAACCCTAAAAGGGATATAGGAAATTCGGCACACAAACCCCAAATTAGGGTTGGTGGCCGAATTCCTCCTCCTATTTTTTAGGAGTGTTCCGAATTTGTGAAGGAGGCCTAAAAGGAATTGTCATTCTTGTAGGACAAGTATTGGGTAAACCTTAGTGTGCCTCTTTAGGGTTTTATGTGCCTATAAATAGGAGTCACATTCTTCTATTTTTCTCATGGCAAAGGCAAAGCCAAATTTGTGAGTGTCACAAACAAAGAGAGAAAATTATTTGTGAGAATTAGAATAGTGATTCTAAGTGCTAGTACACATCATCCATCTAAAGGAGTTTGTTCGTGTGGATACCATTGGTCACGTTCGCACAAAGGCAACATGGTTGAAAGGGTTTCGAGTTTATACTAAAAGCCACATCAACAATTCATTCGTTCATACAATCGAGCTTTGGTTTTTCAAGGTAAAACCCTAACCCTAATCGTTTATGTTGATGTGCATGGATCTTTGGTGAAATTCTAGCATAAAATTTTTGTTATTTTCGCTGCATTATCCTTTATATGAATGTCATATTTAGTTACAAATTCCAACACTAGAGGAGTGGACATAGGTCAAAGAGCACTGAACCACTATAAATCGAAGACTTCTCTCTTCTATCTCTTTATCTCTTTACTATTATTAATTTCCATTATTGTGGTGTGTTTTAGATTTAGCTACTGATTTGTTTTTCCAAAATATTACATAAAGGTTTTAAAGGTTTTAAATTTTAGCAAGAAATCCAATTCACCCACCTCTTGCATTTCCATATTGTTATTACAATTGGTATCAAAGCCTAGAGCTCAAAGTTTTAAGGTCTAATCACGTTGAGCTAAAGATCCAAAATGGCATCCTTTGGAGATATATCCACGTCTGAAGGTTTATCCATTAATAGAGCTCTTTTTTTATGGCAGTAAGTACGTGTACTAGAAGACCAGAATGATGGTGTTCTTAAAGTGCGAAGCTGAAGAGGTATGGGATACAGTAGAGACTGGTCTATACGTGCCAAAGAAAACTGTCGAAGTAGTCGAATCTCTTAAACCAAAAGCTGAATGGACAAACTATGAAAAAAAAATGGTATGCTATAACAACAAGGCAATACAGATCCTCTTATGTGCACTGAGCAAAGCGCAGTTCAACAAAGTACAGTAGTGCTTTACTGCACATGAAATCTGGAGAACATTGGAAATCACATATGAAGGCACTTCGCAACTAAAGGAGAATAAAATTTCACTACTTGTCCATAAATGCAAGTTATTCAAGATGAAAGAAGGATAGGGAATACAAGAGATGTATGATAGATTTAATTGTATCTAAAATGGTTTGAAGGCACTTGGAAAAACATATTCCAACTCTGATCTTGTAAGGAGGATACTAAGAGCTTTGTCAAAGACATGGGCTTCTAAGAAAGATGTGATTGTGAAAGCTAAGGACCTCAATAAATTGCCTTTGGAGGAGTTGATTGGATATCTTCTCACACATGAAATGAGCTTGTATGAAGAAGAAAAGGAATAAGTCTTAGAGAATGATGAAAGATGAGCAATGACACTCAAGTCAAAAGTTGTTGAAGAATATGAAAATGAAGAAGAAGAGGACAGTGATGATGAGAAAATTGTCATGTATACAAGAAGGTTAAAATGATTTATAAGAAAGAACAAGCCATGGAAGAAAGGCAAAAATAAAATTTAAAAGGAAGAACAAAAGAAGGACTTCCAAAAGGAATTCAAGAAGGACACCTCCATTATTTGTTACAACTGCAACAAATCTGGCCATGTCAAACAATAATTTCCACTTGCTGATAAGTACTCTAAGTTTTCAAAGAAAAAGAACAGAAAAGCCATGAAAACAACATGGAGTGATAGTGATGAAAGTAGTTCGGAAGAGGATGAAGAAGTGGAGGAAATGGATAACTTGTGCTTGATGCCAAAGGAAGACGAATCATCAAGTGATGAGAAAGATGAGGTATGTGATTCTTATACCTTTGATGAACTTAATGATGCTTTTAATGATCTTAGTGAAATGTTTGAACAACTTGGTGCAAAGTATGTTTCTTTAAAAAAGAATTTCAAAAATCTTGAAGTAAAAGTAAATGATTTAGAAAGCAAAAATTTTGTTTTGATTGACGAAAACTCTGCTTTGAAAAAAAGTGTTAAAGAGCCTTCTTGAATTGCCTATAAGCTCCCTAAATGTAAAGAAACCTTGAGAAACTCTTGGGTTCTCAAAGACAATCTCTATCTAAGAATGGCTTAGGCTACAATCCTTTTACCTCAAACAAGTCTTCTAAAACTGTTTTTGTTAAACAAGACACCTTAGTGGACAATGGATGTTCATATTGGGTGTTGATGGACACTTTGCCAATTCTTGCAAAATGAGACAGCCTAGAAAGGTTGGGACTAAGAAGATTTGGGTTCCAAAAGGATCAATCCTTCCCAATATGGTCGAAAATAACCTTAAAGGACCCAAGAAAATTTGTTACCAATTTCAAAGACTTTATATGTCATTGTAGGTATGTTTGAGAGAAAGAGCACAGAGAAATGTGTGGTACTTTGACAGTGGCTGCTCTTACCACATGACAGGAAATAAAGCAATTTTTTCTCAACTAATTCCTAAGAATGGAGGCTATGTGACCTTTGGGGACAATGCAAAAGGTAAAATTGTTGGAGAAGGTAAGATTGGTATGTCTCCTAACCCAACCATTGAGGATGTCTTACTTGTTGATGGATTGAAGCACAACTTGTTAAGTATTAGTCAATTTTGTGATAAAAATTCTAAAGTTGTGTTTGAGCCTACTAGATGTGTGGTATATGACGATCATGATGTTGCTTTGGTTGTTGGTTCTAGGCATAATATATATATATATATTATGTTGTGGATTTGTTTGATTTAAAATCCTTCAATGAAAAATGCCTAGTTATTGTGAACAATGATGCATGGTTGTGGCATAAGAGGTTAGGACATGCTAGTATGCATATGACCTCTAAACTGAGCAAGCATGATTTGGTTAAAGGATTTTCCTAGCTCAAGTATGAGAAATATTTAGTTTGTGATGCATGTGTCATGGGAAAGCATTTAAAGTCTTCATTTTATAGCAAAAACATTATATCTACATCTAGACCATTAGAGTTATTGCATATGGATTTGTTTAGTCCCATGAACCCCTTGAGTCCAGGAGGTAAAACATATTGTTATGTCGTTGTATATGATTATTCCAGATTTACTTGGGTATTTTTTCTTTCTCATAAGAATGAGGCATTTCATGCATTTGCATCTTATAGCAAAAGAGTCCAAAATAAAAAAAAAAAAGGTTACACCATTACCTCCATTAGAAGTGATAGAGATGAGGAATTCTCATGTGAGCCATTTGAATCCTATTATGACAAGCATGGAATTTTGCACAAATTTTCTTGTCCAAGGACACCTCAATAAAATGGAGTTGTTGAGAGAAAAAATAGGACTTTGCAAGAAATGGCAAGAACAATGCTAAATGAGAATGACTTGCCAAAGTATTTTTGGGTTCAGGCTATTAACACGGCTTGTTATATCATTAATTGAGGTTATGTACGATCCATACTGAATAAAACACCTTATGAGTTGTGGAAAAATAGAAAGCCAAACATTTCATACTTCCATGCTTTTGGTAGCAAGTGTTTTATTCATAACAATGGGAAAGATACCTTAGGAAAGTTTGATGCCAAATTCGATGAAGGTATTTTTCTTGGATATTCATCCATTAGCAAAGCCTATAAAGTCTTCAACAAAAGGCTTAAGAAGGTAGAAGAGTCTATACATGTTATAATTGATGAGACTAACCATCTTGTGTCAAAAGTGGATGATGATGATTGCAGCCTAAGTATTAGAGACAAAATGAAAAACTTAAACATCAATTTCAGTAGAGATGAATCATCTCAGCAAGGTCAAAAAGAATTCAAGGATGTGGAACATAAGGATTTTCCTAGAGAATGGAGATATTCCAAATCACATCCAAAAGATCTTATATTGGAGATGCTTCAAAAGGAGTTACCACTAGAGCTAGTCTACAACAAGTTACCAACTTTGCATTTATATCTCAAATTGTGCCAAAAAAAGGTTAATGATGCACTAGAAGATGAGCACTGGATCTTATCCATGAAAGTAGAGCCAAATCAATTTGAAAGGAAGCAAGTGTGGGAATTAGTTCCAAGATTGGATGGAGTCATGGTAATTGGAACCAAATGGGTTTTCAGAAACAAGGAGAATTAAGAAGGAAAAGCAGTCACCAACAAATCAAGAATTGTGGCTCATGGATATCTTTAAGAAGAATACATAGATTTTGAAGAATCTTTTGATCCGATTGCTAGACTTGAAGCAATTAGAATCCTCTATGCATATGCATATTTTAAAGACTTCAAGTTATTCCAAATGGATGTGAATAGTGTTTTTCTAAATGGATACATAAAGGAAAAAGATTATGTGGAGCAACCTCCTGGATTTGTTGACCCCCAGTATCTAAACCATGTGTACAAGCTCAAGAAAGCTTTATATGGGCTGAGGCAAACTCCTAGAGCATGGTATGAAATGTTGAGTCAATTCTTGTTGGATAATGGTTTCAGTTGAGGTAAAGTGGATAATACTTTATTTACTTTGCATAAAAATAATAATCTACTTTTGGTGCAAACTTATGTGGATGATATAATATTTGGTGCTACTGACCTATCTTTGTGTGATGAGTTTTTTGAGTTGATGCAAAAGAAATTTGAAATGAGCATGATGGGAGAGCATAGTCACTTTCTCAGACTGCAAATCAAGCAAACAAAGGATGGCATGTTCATCAATCAAAGCAAATACATCAATGACATGATGAAAAAGTATGGAATGGAGTATGCTAAATCTGCTTCAACTCTTATGAGCACAACTACAAAGCTCACCAAAGATGAACAAGGAAAACGAGTAGAGGAAAAGCTATATAGAGGTATGATCGGATCTCTCCTTTATCTTATAGCTAGTAGACCTAATATCATGTTCAGTGTATGTCTTTGTGCAAGTTTTCAATCATGTCTAAAAGAATCTCATTTAAGTGTTGTCAAAAGAATTTTTAGATATTTGATTGGTACCAAGAATGTAGGCTTATGGTATCCCAAGAATGATTGCTTTGATTTAGTTTGCTATAGGGATACTGATCATGCAGGAAGCCAATTAGACAGGAAGAGCACTTCGGGTACTTGCCAATTCTTAGGCAATTCACTAGTGTCTTGATTCTCAAAGAAGCAAAATTGTGTTGCATTATCCACTGCCGAATCTGAATATGTAGCAGTTGGTAGTTGTGTAGCTCGAATTTTGTGGATCAAGCAACAACTTTTGGACTTTGAAATCGTGTTTTCAAAGGTTCCAATTAAGTGTGATAACATTAGTGTTATTAACATCTCTAAAAACCCAATTCAGCACTTTGGGACTAAGCATATAGATATAAAACATCATTTTATTCATGATCATGTTATAAAGGGAGATATTGAACTTGAATTTGTTATACATCAGATCAGCTTGATGATATTTTAACAAAACCCCTCGATGAAAAGAATTTTGTTTCAATTTGTAGGTGCATTGGTATGTGTGATTTGAGTGAATTTTGATTGTTTATTTGTGCATAAATTAAGTTCATTTGCATTCATGCATACATATATATCAAAGTGATCAGTGTGCCAATGAGATCACTAACGATGGAAGGATCAGAGTTCTAAAATTTGGTATATGCAAGTATATTGTGCGCGTTATAGGATGTATAACGCACATAAGAAAATTCTGATACTTCTAAGTTCATCAATACTGGATACTAAGCATCTTGGATAAGTGTTATGCACGTAAATGGTCATAGGAATTCAAAGAAAAATCTCTAGGTTTATCGTGTGTGCGTAATATGGTGTATTGAGCACGTTAACGAGGATGGAATTAATTCTGAGTATCATGTATGATAGTTTTAAGTGCATTGTATGGACACAAGGTGCATAGTATATGAGGCAGTAGCAGTTGTTCAGAGGTGTATGTAGTACGTACGTAAGATGATATACAATGTATGTAGTACTTAGATGAACTATTGCGTGAAAAGTGCTTAAGGCACGTTCTATCCAAGTTGAAAATGGATCTGTGTGTGTAATATCAAAAGAAAGCACATAGATGCCATTTCGTCTCTTTTATGCGCATAAAGCATGATAGTGTTTGTGTATGTCCTCATGACATTTTGAGACAGAACCTACTAGAATTTCTTCGAGCCTCATCTATGTGCATAGATGTGTGTTATATGGGTGTAAGTCTTCACAGACTATGATTGACATGCATAGAACTAAGTATTGTGCGTGTAGTATGTCTTACCTGCTTTAAAAACACAAAACTCACCATTTCCCTCTCATTTCCCATAATCGAAACTTCTAAACATAATTTTAGTTCCCACTTTATCTTTCCCACAAAATCAAAATCCCTCTCTCTCCAAAATCATAAACCTAATTGCTCACAAACATTTCTCCACTCACATTCACTCAGATTTCCCCAAATCTGAAACCCTACGCACATAGCCAAACCTAACCTCCATGTAATACTCTGTTCTCATGGCACCAAAGAAGAAGGGTGAAATTCGCACAAAAATGGCTTATGATAAGCGTGCTCCTAAGTGAGGTAAATCTTCTAGAGGTATCAATCAGCCTTGAAGTACTCATGGGAAACAAGCCTTTACAGCGCAGGTGAAAATCTCGTACCAATTTCCCCACCAATTCAGAAATTAAAGAAGCAAAAGGGTATTGTCATAAAGGAAGATTTCTACTTTGTGAAGTTTGTTGATATAAATGCTGAAAGGTTATCCAACCATTTGGCACAGGTGAAAATCTCATACTCTCGTATTTTTTATTTCAGAACTTTGAATGAGGGAGGTCTTGAAATAGAAGTGGGTTTTACGAGATATGGAATCTGAGACTTTTGTGTTGTTTGTGATGACTATTACCAGGAGATGGTAAAAGAATTTTATGCCAATGCTAGGCAATGGGAAGACAGAGATGAGGATAGGCCCCTTTGGTTTGGAAATTTGGGAATTAGTATTTGAGTGAATGGGCAAGAAATATTTATTGATGTGGATTAGTGTTCTGGGTTTTATCCCTAAAGACTAAGGCAAGTGTACCTATCTTCTATAGCAAGTGGACCCTTGAGTACCGAGTGTCGTATCCCACAGAGACTACGATTATTAGCTACTCACTCTTCCTCTATTATCTAGCTGATAAATTAATTGATTTCGAATATAAAAACTAACTAACTAAACAAATGTAAAGTAAAGATAGAATGAACGATGGGAAGATGGTACCTAGACGCTGAATCCCCCTATACCGAATTAAGTGACAATGACTCGTTATTCAAACAATCATTCAGACAATTGGACCGTGGAAATTCCTAAGGTATATTAACCTCTCTCTCGAGTTAGATAATGCCTAACAACTAGATTGATTAATCGGAATATCTTCCAAATTAAAACCCCTAACGTTGCTTTAACACATTTCTCTATTAGGTTTGACCCTAATTCGGAGGATTTATGTCGGCCTATCTCTAGGTTTGCATGCAACTCCTCTCAATTACGAAGGCTCTATCATACACAGAATCTCTCGATTACACATGTAAGAAACAATATTGGAATCGAAAGGCTAGCAACAATCAACTCAACAATACGCAATATAAATCATAGCTGAGTCGCAATCCATAAATCAATTGAATAAATAACTCAATCCAACATCAAATAATCTGCCTAGGGTT
>CAODLS012053777.1:0-11131 GCA_948243855.1 Flueggea neowawraea
TTGATAAATATTTAGTAATTATTCTTTATAGATAATATAAAATAATTACAAAATAAAAACATTATTCATAATATTAACAACCACAATTGTTTAGAAAATTAACTTTACTTACCGAATCATAATATGTGGGGTGGAAGATTAAAAAATAATGAAAAATGATTGTTAAGTCAGCACTAGACCAATTAGGATCCGTCACGTGCTGACAAATCATATATAAGCTAACAAATAAAAAGAAGTATATGGATGTGACAAAATTAAATAAAGAATGTTCAATAATAATCAAGAGAAAAGAAGGAGGAGAAGAAAGAATCGGAGCTCACCAATAAATCCCTACGTCGTAATCCAAAGAAGGGAGACCGAAAACAACACTATGATTTTGGAAGAAGAAGGCCGATCAAACCTGAAAACGAAGAACAATATAGATTGGAGAGATCCAAACACCAGAAATTCTAACCAAGAAAGCAAGAACCATGAGGCAAATCATCTAATTTTATTGAACGATTTCATGAAATAAATTTAGACTGCGCACAGTCTAAATAGCATAAAGCCAAGCTATTCAGGCCATTTAACTTACAATTAGTGAGGGATTCTTCTATACGGTGATAAAATTAAACTTTACAAATAGTATCCCATATGAATGTGGGAAAAGTATAACTATGCCAAATAAGGAACCAAGCTCTTAAATAAACCTCATATAGAGGAATTGTATTTTAATCTTATTTGCACCCATTTTTTATAAAAATGCCAATATGTGGGGCCAACAATTTTGATTTGCCTTGGACTACATTAGAAAGCTTTTGCCACGTATGTTAAAACATGTGAAATATAACTAAAGTTTATGTATTAATTAGTCAAATTTTGAGATTGATGATAAATTCATTAATTGATTTAAAGTTAATGTTTTCTTCTTTAAATTAGTTTTATTTTATTTATTAATGTAAATTTTGGGTACCGTTAATATTTCTCGTGCTCTTCGCAAAGTGGTTTGATGTCATCCTCATTGACCATATTTGTGCGATTGTCATCTTGCCGAGTTATGTTCACGACCATGGCAATCTATATTTGATAAAATTCAATAATTATTCTTTATATGTAATATAAAATAATTACTTAGTAAAACAAATATTCATAATATTGACAATCACTATAGTTTAGAAAATTAATTTTACTTACCTAATCATAATATGTGGGGGGAAGGTTCTCAATAAATAAAAAATGAGTGTTAAGTTAGCACAAGACCAATTAGGATCCATCACCTACTGACAAATCATATATAAGCTAAAAAACAAAAAAAAAAGTATATTGATATGAAAAAATTAAATTAAGAATGTTCAATAATAATCAAGAGGGAAAAAAAAAAGGAGAAGAAAGAACCGGAGCTCGCCAATACATCACCGTGCCGTAATCCAAAGAAGGGAGACTGAAAATAATACTATGATTTCAGAAGAAGAAGGCCAACAAAACCTGAAAACAAAGAATAAGTTAGATTTGAGAGAGCCAAAAAAAGAAGCAAGAGAAAAAATTCTAACCAAGAAAGCAAGAAGCATGATGAAAACCATCTAATTCTATTGAATGATTTCGTGAAAAAAATTAGACCATGCAGAGTCTAAATGGTATGAAGCCAAGCTATTTAGATCGTGCAATTTACAATTAGTGAGGGATTCTTCCATACGGTGATAAAAATTAAACTTTCAAACAATATCCGATATGGATGTGGGAAAAGTATACTTATATCACATAAGGAACCAAAACTTTTAAATAAAAATTACATAGAAGTCATGTATTTTAATCTTCCAAGATTTCAGCTCTAGTTTACTAAAGCATCAAGTCTTCCTAGTATGTCATATCGCTCAACTCTTTCTCTATGTGATTGATTGATTGTTGTCACTCGCCATGAAGATGCATCCATGTATGTTTATGGCATAGAAGTCTAAAATCTAATTAAAGAAAAGCTACCTTCATCACAAAGGAAGTTGACACCAAAAATTCTAACAAAGAAAGCAAGAAGCATGATGCAAATCATCTAATTCTATTGAATGATTCTGTGAAATAAATTTAGGCTGTGCAATTTACAATTAGTGAGGGATTCATTCATACGATAATACGAATTAGACATTACGATATTATGAATGTGGAAAAATAATACTGATACCAAAAATGCAACTAAACTCTTAAATAAATATTACATAGAAGTCCTGTATTTTAATCATCTTTGAACCCCTTTTTATAAAAATGCCAATGTGTGGGGCCCATAATGCTGATGCATCTTGGGCTACATGCACAATCTTTTACCAAGTAGGTTAAAACATGTGAAATATAACTAAAGTATATGTATTAATTTGTCAAATTTTAAAATTGATGATAAATTTGTTAATTGATTTAAAGTTAATGTTTTCTCAATTAAATAAGTTTTTCAGTCACATATGCAAAATTTATTTTATTTATTAATTGTAAATTTTTGGTACCATTAGTATACTTTATGCTCCTCGCAAAGTTGTTTGATGTTATACTCATTAACCATATATGTGTAGTTGTCTTCTTGTCGAGTTAGTTCACGACCATGGCAATCTATTTTTGATAAAAAATCAATAATTATTCTTTATAGGTAATATAAACTAATTACAAAGTAAAGACATTATTTATAATATTAACAACGATTGCAGTTTAAAAAATTAATTTTACTTACCGAATCATAATATGTGGGGTGGAAGTGTCACGACCCATTTTCGGAACATGATTGACGTACGACGGCTCATTTCGCACAACCTTCAAAGTGCAGAATTGTTGTTTCATTAAAACATTTATTTAATAAAAAACATATAAAATAAAATCATAAGTGATATATGAAAATAAGTTGATAAATATATATCAAAATGAGGTAAATATACTAAAACGGATAAAGTCAAATAGTAATGTATCAAAATACAAAATATCAACCCCAGTAATCCGACAACATCCTAATGTGGAGCTCTAACATCAAAAAAAAAAGAAGAGCCCGAATAAAAGGGCATCACTAACCAAAAGACGCCTCACTGGTATCCAAAATGCGATGTAGTTGCCGAAGCAAAAAATTGTGGACCTGAAAGATCAGAATCGAACATAGACATAAAATAAAAGGGGTCAGACCCAGTGAGAGCAAAAACTTCACACTGCCTCGTACGTGTTTTACAAAGACTGTTTTGAAAAAAGTTTGAAAATACCACAAGCATGTATAAATAAGTATATATATATATACATGCTATATAAATAATAGTTTATCAAAAACCATTTCAAAACCGTTTGCAAAAAAAGAAACTAGTAGGCACAAAATCATATCAAATCAGTTTTAGAGTCAAAACATATATCATGGATATGAGACAAAAGCAAAGGTGTGTGTCTGACACTAATAACATAGGTGATGTGGACACTGCCACTAATCAACAACAAATCATGTGTTAGATCAGAACACATGGCCACCGGTATCCCTGGTAGCTGGGATTTTCTCAATGCATTGGTATACCAAAGGCTATTACTACCCCGTAACATAGGTGTCCCATATCAGAAAACTAAAATCCTACTATTACATAGTACGAAAGTAAAATCATGCAAATCAACATCAAAATAAAATAGATGATATAATGCATATATATATATATATATATATATATATATATATATATATATCAATTTCAAAATAGAGTACTGATTATTAAAACACATAACAAGTTTATTAATTTTATCAAATCCTCATATTAGTCCATATTAAAAAATATGTCCAGCACAACAAAAAAAAATAATAGGAATTTTGAGAAGCAATCTATGTGTATGAAGTTGTCATCCACTCACCTAGATGTTCAAAGTAAAGTCGCCATCAAGCACTACTATCGATGACTGATCTCACTGGCACGAATAAGAAGCTGAAAAAATATATATCAAACAGATATATCAGAAACAAATCGAAATGTGGCACTATAGCGGTACCAAATGCAAATGCAAACTCGGACTCTCAAAAGATCCCCAAAATCTATTTCAAATGAGATTCTACCATTCTTAATCCAAAATTCAAAATCTACGTAAGATTACAGTTTGGTCTACTACCAATGTAAAATTACGTTATAGCTCCCGAGACTTGACAACAATCATTCCAACAGAAATCATCAAAATCAACCCGAATCCGAAAACCCTAGCTCAATCCGTCACTCCCATGAATGCCTAACAAATCCATGTATTCAACAAGGAAATGGAAGCAAAAGAAGTAAAAGAAGGGGGATCTTACCTCAAAGAATCGACTGGAACCAATGAGAAGCAATGAAAGAGGGAGAGAGATGAATTTCAGAGTGAATGGGGTGGTTTGAAGGAGTAAATGACGAAGAGAAGTCAGGTAGGGCTATTTAATGGGTCAGAACATCAACACTCATAGTTTTACCAAGTATCAGTGTTGTCTCAGTAATTACTCGAGTAACTCTAAATATTACTCGAGTAAGTCTTGCTCTAGCGAAAATTCTGGCCCCGCTTAATCGACTTACTCGAGTAAGTTTCATTTCCAAAAGACAATGAAGCATGATCTTACTCAAGCAAGAATAATCGTTACTTGAGTGATCAAACCTTTGATTGCTCGAGTAACACTACGTATTACTCGAGTAACTCGCATCCTAAGGGCTCCAAACAGCACATTCACCCATGTTTACTCTAGTAATACTCCACTTACTCGAGTAATCAAATACTTAGTCAAATGACATTGAATTACCCAAATTCCACTAACATTTAGAAAACATCCCTGAACACCAAAGGTTTAAATCGGAGACGATTTGAATGCTATAGAGTCCTGGTCAAAATGGGTGAGATATTACCTCAAAAGAAATTCATCCTCGAATTTCCAAAAAAATCAGAGTAGCTCTAATATCTAACCTAAATCTCCCAAATATAAACCCAATTCAAAATCCAATATATACTTTACAGAAAGTAACCAAGAACCTACTAGCACTCTCCCTAAGTCGAGCAAAACTCACAAATATGCAAAATGCAATGTGAAAATGTAGGAAATACAAAACAAAAATGAAATACACTGACTTGTGAATCTACAGAGTTAAACAGGTACGAATATATGTGCCTCATCTCGTCCTTGGCCTCCCAAGTGGCCTCCTCAATAGAGTGATGTCTCCAAATCACTTTCACTGAAGTGATCTCTTTGTTGCGAAGTCTTTTGACTTACCGGTCCACAATCCTGACTAGAGCCTCGTCATAAGACAGATCATGCCTAACCTCAACAAACTGTGGTGGCAAAACATGGGATGGATCCAGAACATGCTTCCTTAGGAGCTAAATGGTAGCTCCAACTCATAAGCAACGGCTCTAACCTGGTTGATAATCTAAAAAGGACCAATATTTCTCGGGCTCAACTTTCCCTTCTTCCCAAATATCATAACACCTTTCATAGGTGATACTTTTAGGAATACACGGTCCCCTATCTCAAACTCTAAATGTTTATGCTTCAGATCAGTGTAACTCTTTTGACGATTGTGAGCAGTCTGAATCCGCTGCTGAATCAGTTTGACCTTCTTAGTGGTCTCCAAAATAAGATATGGCCTCAAAGGCTCTATCTCTCCGGCCTCGACCCAACACAAAAGTGACTTACACTTCCTACCATATAAATCCTAGTAAGGCGCCATCTTGATGCTTGAATGGTATGGGTTGTTATAAGCAAACTCTACCAATGGCAAGTGAGAATCCCAACTCCCGCCAAAATCTACAGCGCACGCCCTCAACATATCCTCCAAAGTTTGAATCATACGCTCATACTGGCCATCGGTTTGCGGATGAAAAGCAGTGCTAAAGTTCAATCGAGTACCCAACTCGTCGTGTAGTTTACGCCAAAAATGTGATGTAAATTGAGGTCCTCTGTCAGACACTATGGAGATCGGCACACCCTGCAAACATACAATCCTCTCAATGTACAACTTTGCTAGTCTTCCGCTCTGTAAGTCGTCTTAACGAGAATAAACTGTGTAGACTTGGTCAATTGATCCACGATGACCCAAATAGAATCATATCCAGACGATGTCTTTGGTAATCCCACTACAAAATCCATCGTGATACGATCTCACTTCCACTCTAAAAGAGGCATCTGTTGTAACAATCTAGAAGGATGCTGGTGCTCAAACTTAACATGTTGATAGGTCAAACATCGACTAACAAGATTAGCTATGTCCTTCTTCATCCCTAACCACCAATAGGACTCTCGAAGATCTTGACACACCTTAATATATCCCAGGGTGTACAGAATATGTGGAGTTATGTCCATCGGTCATAATCTCCTTGCGTAACCCATTTGAAGATGGTATGCATAACCTAAAACTAAACCAGAGTATTCCCGAATAATCAATAATGAAACCCGAAACTTCGGACAACTTGACTTTTCAATCAATCTCTGTATTTCGGCATCATTCTTTTAAGCCTCTCAGATACGATCCAAAAAAACATGTATAGCCTCAACGTGACTAAACAATACCCCGTCATCGCTAAGCTAGAACTCAAATCCATTCTCAATTAAATTTTGCCACTCTGACATAGCTAGTCGCCTCTTAGTGGCTATATGGGCTAAACTACCCACCAACTTCCTACTCAAAGCATTGACGACTACGTTTGCCTTGTGAGGATCATATGATATAGTACAATCGTAATCCTTAAGTAACTCCAATCATCACCTTTGCCTCAAGTTCAGATCCTGTTGACCAAATATTTACTTTAAACTCTTATGATCGGTGAAGATCTCAAAAGTCTCTACATAGAGATAATGTCTCCAAATCTTGAATGCAAACACTACGGCTGCTAACTCCAAATCATGTGTTTGATAGTTGCCTTGATGCATAGGCGATTACATTATCATGTTTCATCAACACACAACCTAAGCCAACTCTCAATGCATCATAGTACATTGTGAACCCTCCAGAACCCGATGACAAGACTAACACTGGTGTACTGGTCAAACATTTCTTCACCTTTAGAAAACTTTGCTCACACGAGTCAGACCACACAAACTTTACTCCCTTTTGAGTCAATCGAGTCATAAGAGGTGCGATCCTGAAAAAATCCTGGATGAACCTCTTATAGTAACCCGCTAAATCCAGAAAACTCCAAACATTCGTAGCAGTCTTAGGCCTCTCCCAATATAGTACTGCCTCTACCTTCTTTAGATCTACCATAATTCCTTCCTTATACACCACATTTCCCAAAAAATGCCCATTGTTCAAGCCAGAACTTGCACTTCGAGAACTTAACATAAAGTTGATGTTCTCTTAAAGTCTATAAAATCGACCTCAAGTGATCCTTGTGTTCCTCCATACTCTGCGAGTATATCAGGATGTCGTCGATGAAGACAATCACAAATCGATCTAGATACTGCATGAACACCCTGTTAATCAAATCGATGAATGTTGCTGGAGCATTCGTCAAACCAAAAGACATGACCAAAAATTCATAATGCCCGCATCTAGTCCAAAACGTAGTCTTCAGAATGTCCTCGCCTAAGATCCTCAACTAATGATATACCGACCTCAATTCGATCTTAGAAAACAACTGTGCACCCTGCAACTGATCAAATAGATCATCTATCATCGGAAGTAGATATCGATTCTTCATCGTTACCTTGTTCAACTATCGATAATCAATACACATATGATGGCTTCCATCCTTCTTCATTACAAACAATATAGAAGCACCCCAAGGTGAGACACTCGGCCTAACAAATCCCTTGTCCAATAACTCTCTCAGCTGAGTTTCCAACTCCTTCAATGCATGTATGTTTATGGCATCGAAGTCAAAATCTAATTAAAGAAAAACGGCCTCCATCAAAAAGGAACTTGATAATAACCAAGAAAGCAAGAAGCATGATGAAAACCATCTAATTCCATTGAATGATTTTGTGAAATAAATTTAGACCATGCACGTTCTAAATAGCATGAAGCCAAGGTATTCAGACTGTGCAATTTACAAGTAGTGAGGGGTTCTTCCATACCACTATACGAATTAAACTTTACAAACAATATCCGATATGAATGTGAAAAAAGTATACTTACACCAAATAAGAAATCCAAACTACTAAATAAATATTACATAAAAGTCTTCTATTTTAAGCTTCTTTGTGCCCTTTTTATAAAAATGCTAATATGTGGAGCCCACAATGTCGACGTGTATTGAGCTCTACATAAACAATCTTTTACCTAAAGTTTATGTATTAATTTATCAAATTTTAAGACTGATGATAAATTTATTGATTGATTTAAAGTTAATTGTTTCTCAATTAAATAAGTTTTTTAGTCCCATGCTCAAATGTTATTTTATTTATTAATTGTAAATTTTTTGTACCGTTAGTATACCTTATGCTCCTCGCAAAGTTGTTTGATGTCATCCCCATTTACCATATATGTGTGGTTGTCTTCTTGTCGAGTTAGTTCACGACCATGACAATCTATATTTAATAAAAATTCAATAATTATTCTTTATGGGTAATATAAAATAATTACAAAATAGACATTATTTATAATATTAATAATGGCTGCAATTTAAAAAATTAATTTTACTTATCAAATCATAATATGAGGGGTGGAAGGTTCTGAACAAATGAAAAATGAGTGTTAAGTCGGCTCTAGAGCTATTAGGATCCATCACCTGCTGACAAATCATAAATAAGCTACAAAATAAAAAAAAAAAATATATATATATATGGATATGACAAAATTAAATAAAGAATGTTAAAAAAATAATCAAGAAAAAAAAGAGAGGAGAAGAAAGAACCGGAGCTCGCCAGTAAATACTGTGTCGTAATCTAAAGAAGGGAGACCGAAAACAACACAATGATTCCGAAAGAAGAAGACTGACCAAACTTGAAAACAAAGAACAAGTTAGATTGGAGAGAGCCAAACAAAGAAGCAACACCAAAAATTCTAGCCAAGAAAGCTAGAAGTATAATGCAAATCATCTAATTCTATTGAATGATTTCGTGAAATAAATTTAGACCATACACAGTTTAAATAGCATGAAGTCAAGCTATTTTCAATGGATCACCAATTAAACTTTACAAACAGTATCCGTTATGAATGTGGGAAAAGTATACTTATACAAAATGAGGACCCAAAACTATTAAATAAATATTACATAGAAGTCTTATATTTTAATCTTCCAGGATTTCAGCTCTACTATACTAAAGCATCAAGTATTTTTAGTATGCCATATTTGGTTATCTTTTTCTCTGTGATTGTTTGTTGTCACTTGCCATCAAGATGCATACATGTATGTTTATGACATAAAAGTCCAAAATCTAATTAAAGAAAAACAACCTCCATCACAAAGAAACTTGACACCAAAAATTAAAACCAAGAAAGCAAGAAGCATGATGCAAATCATCTAATTCTATTGAATAATTTCATGAAATAAATTTAGACCGTGAATGATCTAAATAGCATGTAGCCAAGATATTCAGACCGTGCAAATTACAATTAGTGAGAGATTGTTCCATATGGTGATACAACTTAAACTTTACAAACAATATCCAATATTAATGTGGGAAAAGTATACTTATACCAAATAAGGAACCAAAACTCTTAAATAAATATTATACAGAAATCATGTATTTTAGTCTTCTTAATACGCCAAAATGCTCAACTCTTTCTCTATGTGATTGATTGTTGTCACCTGGCATGAAGATCCAATCATGTATGTTTACGGCATAGAATTCTAAAATATAATTAAAGAAAAGACACCTCCATCACAAAGCTTGAAACTTTGGTCCAACTATCCCTTTTCTTTCAGGTAATTCATGAACCAAAGTTTATGATTTTCTAAAACTTTGCATTTGACAACATTAGCTGGTATATATTTACATGTTCAAGCCCTTTTGATAAGTCTATATTTGTTCATTGAATGAAATAAAAAAGGATAGAATCCCTGTTTCATGGAATATAATAGAGAAAGAATCAGAATACGAATTTATATTCCTTTGAATAATTTGTTGAATGGATTGGAAATGAATAGCTAATCCTATATTTTGCTCAATGAACAACATTTGAATATAAAAGGAGTAAACAAGGAATAACAATTATTTCATTCCAGGAAGAATGACTATTCGATGTTATTGTGGAATAAGCATTCGGCAGAATTTTCACCCGGTCATTGTAATTTAAACCAGACAATAGATCATTCACAAAACAATAGGTATTCCATTTCCTCCTCATTTAGCCAACAAAACATAGCCTTAAAGCATCAAATATGCCCACTCTTTTATTTGTTACAAGAGCCAAACCTAAACATCAGAGGCCACACCACACACACGACTTGACTTAATACCTTCTTCCATTTTTGCTGATCCATTTGCTTGTGTTAGGACGACCCTAGGCAATTATTCATCAGTGTTGCAAAGAGTAACTATGTGCCTACTGAGGTCACTGGCAAGGAACTTGAGGCTTGATACGGACACACTTGCAGAAAAGTTCGAAGATGGCACTCAAGGAGTGAGTATGAACTATTATCCGCCTTGTGTGAAGGCCAATGAACTATTATCCACCTTGTGTGAAGGCCAACAAGGTCATAGGCCTTGCACCACATTCAGATGCAACAGGATTGACCCCACTGATCCAGGTAAACGAAGTACAGGGGTTACAGATCAAGAGATCTGCAAAATGTGTTCCAATTAAAACAATTCCTGGTGCATTTATAATAAATATTGGTGATGTGATTGAGGTAATCATCCATACAAGACTACACATTGCTACCATTGGTGACAGCAATTTCCAATACAATAACACTTTCACAAAATACATCGAAACGATACGTTGACACAATAATATGTTGATAATTTTATATGATTACAACACACGGCTACAAATAGCCCCGTAGCTATAATATTATGATTAATGTAGAATGAAATCTATGTTGATGCAGATAATGAGCAATGGAGAGTAAAAGAGCGTTGAACACAGAGCAGTCGTGAACCCAGGAAAGGAACGCTTATCAGTTGCAGCATTGGACCCTTGCCAGAACTTGTCAAGGAGAACAAAGAAAATTACAGAACTATACCTCACGAAGAGTATCTTATGCTTGTTGTGAGCAGAGGTAACGGCTATTTAGAGCACATGAAAGTTGTTACTAACTGAAGCTG
>CAODLS012054355.1:0-15915 GCA_948243855.1 Flueggea neowawraea
TCCCGAGGCGTTGGAAGCTCAAGTTTGTGTTGATGATTGGTCGATGGCGCTTCAAAGGATTCAAGATCAACTTCATTCATCATCATCCGAAAGTCAGGAGTTATTTGATACCGCTTCCACAACAAACACTTCCGACTCCAACGATGATAGTTAGTTTAGTTTTTTTCCTTTTTTACTTATATTTTAATTTATCATGTATTGTTAATTGTTGTATAGTTATATTATATAATTAAATTCGGTATTGTAACCACGATATTCTTCCGCCACAAGTGAGGACATCCAATAAAATTTAAAGAGTTTTTTTTCTAATTTTTTTTAAAATTATGTGATGTAATTACTAGTAGAATAATTAATTTGTTTGAAAATTATTAAAAATCTTTGGAATAAAATGTATTATTGGTATTAATTATTGAATATAACAAAATTTACAAACCAATTGACGGGATAAAATAACAGATTAAAAACAAAATTTTGAAAAAAAAAAAAAAGAAAACAGGAAACCGAACCGAAATCGAATCGACGGTTAAATAGGTCAAAATCGGTTAAAATCGGTTAAAACCGAAACCAAAATCGAACCGAACTGAAACCGGACCAAACCATGAAAACCACGGTTTAGTTTCGGTTCTCACATTTGACAATCTGGAACCGAGAACACCCCTATGTGACAGCCCATGTGGTAGTCCATATGGTATTTGACATGTAAACATTTTATACGTGGCTTTTATTTATTAAAAAAATAACTAACTCATAAAAATGAAGTTAAATTTTTATGACAAATTTTTTTTATGAAAAAACTTTAATATTGTATCTTAATTTATTGTTTACTATATAAATAATTAATTAATCAATATTTATGATATTGATTAATTGAAATTGGTATGAAAATAGAAACCAAAACCAAAAATGACATTTCTAAAAAATATAAGAAACAAAAACGTGTAAATATTAAATTACAAGAATGTGTTTATAAATATAAAGAGTCTGTAAGTTTTTAATATTTAATAAATCTAAAAGTTTTTGAAAGAAAACAATGTACTAGAGATTAAAATTGTTAATTTTATGAAAGTTCTTACAAGTTAGTGTATTCATCTCCCATTAATTACACGATTTCTTTTTATTTAAGTTATTATAGTTACTTCTTTTTTCTTAAAGTAATTAAATATAATTTTTTTCTATAAAGATAGCAATGTATTTCTAAACAAGAAATTCGTGTCTCTTATTCTTATTTGTAGAAATGACCTTAAAATATTTTGGGCTGTTTAGTTTAAGAAAATTTTTTATTATTTTTTAAAAAACTAAAAAATTTAAAATTTGTTAAATTTTTTTTGATAAGGAAAAATACTTTTTAAATGATAAATATATTCTAAATAATATTCTTTAAAATACGTAATAAAAATTAATTTTTTTGTAAGTTAGTTAATTTTTTAATAAAAAAAAGTCACGCCATAAAAATTAATTGTCATAAAAAATTAGTTTTTTCTGAAAATTAGTTAAATTTTTTAATTAATTAAAAACAGGTCATAAAAAATTCTTGTCATAAAAAATTAGCTTCTTTTGTCAGTTAGTTAATTTTTAATAAATAAAATATTTACACGTCAAATGTTACGTGGACTGTCACATCAGCGAAGTGGATGGAAAAATTAACCCAAACTTACTGATGACACAATTGTTATAGTAGTCAAAATATGTTAGAAATTGAAAGTTCATGATATTTTTGTTAATTTAAATATTTCATGTTTTTTTAATTTATTTAGCCTTATGAAAATGTATACTTTGAAGTTGAGTACAAAGCCTATGAATTTCAGTCTCAATTTAATTGGTGAATCTTAGAAATGCAAATAATTTGGAGTTTTAAAATGTGAATTTTAATGTGATTAATTTGTGTTATTCCGATCGATTATCTAAAGTTCTAATTAATTGAATTGAAAATTATGGATTTAATAGAATATATTTTGTATTTGAAATTATAGCGAACTTTGAGGATCTAATCTACGTGATAAGATTATAGTAATAACTGTCAGTATCGGAAATAAATTTTTGGATAATAAATACAAGAGCAAACTTAGTTCTCAAGAGCTGCTTGTGTTATGTACATGACTGTAGTGTTTTTATAATTATGTACTTATGTATTTTTAAGGTCAAAATTTATTTAGATTATCTAAATTTAATTTAGTTGTTTAAATTGTGTTATTTGTCATTAATTTTTTAATTTATTAGCATAATCTAAATCGTTAGATTAAATTTAAATAATTTAAAAAGATCTGACCATTAAAAGTACATAAAGTACATAATTATAAAATCACCATAGTCAAGTCCGAAACTTGATTACTATTTTCTGGAATATTACATTCCTTTAAATCAATGATATCCTATATTCTCGAATCAGCTAGCTGTTTCATTAATTGAGTTTTGTATTTGGGTTTTGTTTCTTGGTTCAGATTATGTTGCACGAGGTGTCTAGTTTTCTTGTTCAGGATTTCCGTTTGCTTTGTTGAAACTGTGAGTAGGCTACATGTTAAATAATTAATTTATATGCCGAGGTTGAGTAACTCATCCACATTTAAGATCAAGAGGTATTTGATTCAAATTTCAAGAGCGTTAAAATTTTTCATAATTATTACAGGAATTGGTCTTCCTTTTGTGAGACCTAATGAATAAAAAAAATAATTAATTTCTATAAGCTTTACAAGTTTACATATTTCATATGTATTTCATTATTTGATTCTGGTTAAAATATGAGCATTTTCACTTAAATACTTAAAGATTACCTCGAATAGGAATTACGTTATCAGTTTTAAATTCCGATATTGTCGGTTATTCTGATTTTTGTGAAGAATAATGTTTCTGATCAAAGTGAGTTTTGAATATCGAAAATTTGCGGTAAAGGTGCATATATTTTAACAATTCGATTTGGAGTTCAAATATTGCCTTCTGAAATACATATTTTTGTATTTGTCTTGGTAATGGGACACCTAATTTCGGAGGTCGTAGCGGATTGTTTTCTGTTATCTGTAATTTGATATATATTTTGATATGGTCCCTAACCAAACTATTATTTCAAATATTAGCTTTTGTGAAACTGACGGTCATGGGATGTTTAATTAAGGGGTCGTATACCCAGCTAACGGGGTGAGTTAGCTTGCGTGTCACGCAACATATTGTCTAAGTGGTAAATCTACAATCTAACTATTGAGAGATAGCCTCTCAGAGTTTAAATATAAGTCTCTGGTGATATGTTGATCCCAAGCCATATTCTTCTATAAGTTGCCTCTGTAAAAATATTAAATGATCTGTTCTGCAAGTTAAATGATCTATGATTTGATTTGAATATAAAAGATAAACTCAGTTAAAAATATTTTAGTGCTTCAATTTCAGAATTTATACATTTTCTCTAGAGGTTTTGGTTCAATGAATTATGCATTATGAATCCAATATATTCGAATCTATATATATTTACTTGGGAATAATGAAGCGTTGCAAGATTTTACAGTCTTATTTGTTTTGTTCAAAAAAAGATTTGTATCCGATTTCTATTCTGTTTATAGTTTTTACAAACTTACAAATTTGAAAGAATTACTTTGTATTTGAAAGCATGGATTTCAATTGTGCAAATGATTTTTTTTTTGACGGTGAAGAACGAATTAATTTCATTAAGTGGACTCCTGGTAGAGCCAAAGCATTACAGGCACAGTAGGGTTAATAAACCAGTCAGGTGGTACAAATGAATTAAGAAACAATCTTGCCCAGAAATCTGCTATTCGGTTTGCCTGCCTCTGAATCCACTGAACACAGCACCGATCAAAACCTTGCATCAGGTTGTGTATCTCCGTAACAACACGAGAGATCTCCCAGTAAGCACTCTCTCTACCCGCAAACATTTCCTGATGAACAACTTGGCAATCTGTCTCTATAATAACTCGCCTCCAATGCCTCTGTTTTGCCAACATCAGAGCCATCTTAATAGCTTCAGCTTCAGCAACCATTGCACTCCCCATTCGTCCCCTCTTCCCCAATCCTTCAATCAAGACTCCATCATGATTCCTCGCCACAACGACCATTCCAGCCAACCCTGAAGATGTAGAAAACGCAGCATCACAATTAATTTTTAGCATCGCCAGTGGTGGCTTCGACCATACCTCCAACTGTGGTGACGACGTATTTCTCCTCCGTTGTTCCCCTTCCCAGAGTGTAACAGATAGTTCTCTCAGTTGATCCCTGACTTTCCTGAGAATTCTGTTTGGATCAGGATCTATCCATTAAAGACTTTATCATTTCTAGCCTTCCACACTTGCCAACAAACAACAAGGCATTGCTCCATAACTCTGTTCTCATTACCTTCACAGCCTTTCCTAAGACAATTCCACCACTCTTTGAAAGAGACAGGGCTGCTGGGTTCACCGTAATGGACAAAGGACATCCCAACCAAACCGGTCTCGTATGTGGGCATTCAAAATATAAGTGCAAGACTGTTTCCTCTCCACCAAGACAAATTGGACATAATTGGTCCTGTACCAGTCCCCTCTTATAGAGGTTCTGCTTTATTGCAAGGCCATCCATAAGAATTCTCCACAAAAAGTGTTTTAGGAGGTGAATGCAGCTGCCATACATGTTTCCATAAGTTCTGATCATTCTCTCCATATTGCACTCTATGAGTTTCTCGTCTTTGACACTCAGCCCTTTCCTTCATTAGTTGATAGCACGACCTCTCAGAGAAAGCACCCCTCCTATTGTAATGCCATAGTAACACATCCGGTTTGCTTGAGGAGACCGGAATCTTCTCTATCTCTTCCACCTCTCCTCTCGTAAACAATGCATTCAATTTACTATGATCCCACCTAGCCTCATCTGAGCAAATAAGATCTGGCACCCAAAAAAAGGAACCATCACGTGGCCTTGGTGAAAAGACTTTGAAGCAAGAGATTGTAGGAACCCAAGGCGTATCCCAAATCATTGTGTTTCTTCCGTTACCTATATTCCATCTCAAACCTGCTTTAGGGCCTCTCTCCCCCAACAAATACTTTACCATACCCAAGAGGATTTACTCTTAATTTGATGTGCTAGAAAATTACCGTCATGAAAGTATTTGCCTCTAAGGATTCTGACCCACAGGGCCCCTCGTTCCTTCAAAATCGCCATGCCATTTTTGCTAGAAGAGCTTGATTAAAGATCTCCAATTCCCGAAGTTTAAGCCCTCCATTAAGCTTTCTCTTCGTCAGCTTCTGCCACCCAACCCAGTGGACTGCTCTTTTTTCTGAATTCCCTCCCCACCAAAATCTTTGAACAATCTCCTCTAACCTCCTAACTGTGTCTCTAGGCAGCCTGAATATAGACATGGAATAAGATGGTAGGGCCTGCAAAACAGCTTTAACGAGAACCTCCTTCCCTGCACTTGATAACAATTTTTCCTTCCATCCATGTGCTTTGGCTCGTACTCTCTCCACTATATAATGCATAGTCTGAACTCTGGATCTTCCCCACGTCGCCGGCAGTCCCAAATATGTGTCATAGGCAACCTGTTTTTCGCATTGGAGCCTTTGTAGGATGTGTTGCTTCAAATCTGGTATTACCCATTGCGAGTCCGTGACCCACGTACGAGGTGAACCGTCTGTGGGAGTCTGGCCCATCCCGCACAAGCCTTAGAGATCAGAATATATTACCCAAACGATCAAATTAATAAAACATTTGTTAAAACGTTTAATCATCAAAAATATAATACGAAACCGAATATATATATAAATATATATCAAAAATTATAAATGCAAAAACAGCGTAACATAATTCACAAGCCAAAATGGAAACCTGGTAACCCAACTACGTCCTGATGCGGAGCTCTACAAAACAAAAGACGAGTCCGAAAAAAAGGCATCACTAACCAAAAGATGCATAACTGGAGTCTGGATGCTGACAGTTGTCAAAGCCAAAATCTGTGAACCTACTCAATAGGGATCACGTAAACAGAAAAACAAAGGGGGTCAGGACCCAGTGAGGAATAACACTCCAGATCGCCTCATACGTGCCTCACAATTACGGTTTTGAAAACAATTCAAAACTACACATGCAAATATAGTTTAACATACATATATAAGCACGCTATACATATATAATAGTTTCTCAAAAATCATTTTACAAAATGGTTCGCATGCAAAGCAATCATAAACATAGAGTCGTATAAAACGATTTTCATTTTCAGAGTCAAAACATATATACAGACATAGGGGACCAGAACAGAATGTATGCACGTGGCACTCAGACCAGAGTATGTGGGCTCCACCACAATCCATATCAAATTATGTGCCGAATCAGGACACATAACTACTAGCAACCCCGGTAATTGGGTTTATCAAAACATTGGTATACCAAAAGCCACTACTACACGTAGCATATGTGTCTCATATCATAAAATAGAACTAATATATAGTATCAAAGCAGAGTATGCGTAGAAGCATCAAAATCAGAAAAGAGATATATGGTACATATATATCAATTTCAAAGCAGAATCCTAATTAATACACATAATCAGTTTATCATTAGTCAATCCTTAGATTAGTTCATTTTCAAAGTATGTGTTATACACAACAAAAAAATATATACAGTTCGAGACACAGTCTATGTATCTGAAGCTGTTATTCACTCACCTAGAACTCCAAGTGCAAACACCTGTCAGGCCTCACTCATCGGTGGATAGTCTATCGGGCACGAACAAGAAGCTGAACAAAACAAATATATATCCACGTATACATCAGAGACAAATCAAAATACGGTACTGTGGTAATACCAGGTGCATGTTGCACAAATGCCGATACGGACTCTCAAAAAATCCCAAATGATCCATATCGAATGATAATCTATCACACTGGATCCAAAATCCAAACTCTACGTAAAATTACAATTTGGTTCTCGGCCAGTGCAAAATTATGTTCTAGTCTTCGGAACTTGACAAATTACAAAATAGTCCTCAGACTATACTAGGATAGCTAACTAACTTTTCTAAGTAGTCAGAATCCCCAAATAAATCTCTGAACTCTCAAAAATCGACAATATGCAAAATTATAAAACGAGTCCCTAAGGACCTCATCTTACTCGAGTAACACCTTGGCTTACTCGAGTAAGAAACCCCTCATTTTACTCGAGTAAGCCAGACATGGTTACTTGAATAAGACATACCACCTCTCACTCGAGTAAGCCACACCGGTCACTCGAGTAAGACGAAGCTCCGCTTACTTGAGTAAGCAAAACCCTAACTTGAGTAAGATACAATCCAGACGAACCCATAAATCATGCAACACTATTTAACTGACCAAAATCTATATCAAACACCCACATTGGCTCTAAACAAAGCCCATAACATGAATCTAGGGTCAAAACCACCAAAACAACTCGGAATCACCCTAGATCGACCAAAAACGAGGCTAACCCTAACTCAACCAATGCCTCACCAAAACCGATGATTTAAAGCTTGGATCATGTTCCCTTAACCTCAAATAACCAAAAACTAACAATCATAAGCATCCATTAACTGAGAATCATCCTGAACATACAAACACATTTACAAAATCGGCCTAAAGCATGGAATGGAAGAAATGAAGAGATTAGATATGAAATCTTACCTCTAGGAACGAAATGGGAACAATGGGAAGCAATGAGAACACGTTTCGGACCGATTTGAATGAGATAGTGACGAAAAATAAGTGAGAGAGACGAAAGAGTTGGGTGGGGGTATTTATAGACCCCTGCCCAGAACAATATCCTCACTCGAGTGACAGGCCTTCATCACTCAAGTGACACACCGCTTACTTGAGTAACATATCCTGTTACTCGAGTAACAATTTCCTAGGTGTTCTTTGTGTTCATCCGAGAACACGGCTTACTCGAGTAATTCACACCTCACCTTACTCGAGTAATGAATGAATGCTTACTCGAGTAACACCTCTCACCATCCTAATCATCAACTCAACACTTGCATCGATCAAGATCGAAACATGACTGAACGAAAGACTACAGAAAGCCTTACCAGAATCCGATTGGGGTATTACACTACAGATGGGGAGAAAATGACACTGGACTTGTCAAAATTGACCTTCAAGCTCGAGGCATTGGCAAATTGGTGTAGATGTCCATCCATTCTTCGACCTCCTCCAAGTCCACTTTTGCAAGGATGAATGTATCGTCAGCAAAAAGGAGATGGGTAATAGTTGGAGTTCTGGCGTTGATTGTAAATCCCTAAACTCGGTCATGTTGTTTCCTCCAGTCAATCATCCTGGAAAAAGCTTCAGAAACAAACAAAAGTAGATATGGGGATAGGGGGTCTCTTTGCCTTAATCCCCTAGTTGCATTAATCCCCTAGTTGCATTAATACTAGCTATAATATCACCATTAAACAAAACATCATAATGGACCGAGGTAATACATTCAGTTATCCAGGTGCACCATACATCAATATTGAACCCCAACTTCCTCAAAACAAGTAAGAAACCCCATTCTACGCAAAACCCCATTCTACGCAATCATAAGCTTTGTACAAGTCTAACTTCAAAGCCAAACTACCCCCTCTCCTCCTACTGTTATGTTTCATAGAGTACAAGCATTCCTGAACAATTACTATATTGTCTTAAATTAGTCTGCCCGGAATAAAGGCATTTTGAGTAGGGGAGATTAAGCTACTTAAGTAAGGTTTAAGCCTAAGTACCAACACTTTAGACAAAATTTTATAAAGAACATTACACAATGAAATAGGTCTAAAGTGTTTAATGATTTCAGGATTTTTTTTAGTTTTGAAACTGGAGATTTGACCCTTTAAAAATTGATGTAATATATTCATTTTTTTTTTATTTTATCCTTTTTCAGGTCCAAGTAAAGAGGCGCGAAACATTCCACAACTCTACAATAGACGATGATTCTACTAAGGTTTAAGTTTTTCTGATATAACTTAAAAGTCTACTTGTTATATTAAAGAATTGTTATCTATTGAATCTTGGTTTTCGGAATTTAGCCTGTGGAAACATAATTATTGTTTTCAAAAACGTTTTGCCATAGTTGACATTGATAAAATTAAGATGAATTTTCAATTCAGGAAATCAAGTTTAAATTTAATGGTTCTTAAGAACATTTAAAAATAGAAAACTCTAAAAATATTAGGATAAAAAAAGAAATAATGGGAAAAATAGAACTACCATAAATAAAAGAAAATAAAACTTGAACTAATTGCAACTGCCAAAAAAAAATAAGTTATTAAAAGTTTGGAAATGACATAATCTGTCAATGTGTTTGCTATAAATGAATTCCACAAAATTCATTTATAAATTCTATTTTTTTTGCCAATTCTTGTGTTTGATTTGATTTTTTAAAATATTCAAATTCTCCGTTTCTTGTAAATGAAAGAACTGATTTTAGTTAAATTTTATTCATTTATAAATCCTATCAAAAGAAGTGAAATTTTTAAATAAATTCCACACTTTTATTAATTTGACAAAATTACCCTTTTACCTCACTATTAATCTAACATCTAAATATCAATTATAAGAACATTTTTATAAATAAAAGACAATTAATTAAAAATTACTACTCATTCTAACCACAAAATTCATTTACAAATAAATAATTCAACAAAAAAATCAAACATATTAATTTATTTTCAAATACAATTACTCATAGATTTCATTTCACTTATAGATAAAATAAATTTAAAATTGATACCAAACACTACGTAAGTGACAAATATTGTGAAAAGTGTCGTAAAAAGGAGGGAGTAATAAATTTCTTACTGTAAAAAGTTTTCGTTTGTATAACACCATACACGGAAGAAAATCAAGGATCAAGTCCCCGGACCGATCTTTACTCCCTTGCACTTAGCCAATATGCCCATTTACAAGATGTTATACAAATTCACTAAGAAGTGGCATGTAAAATAACTAAAAAAAAATGAACACGACCACATAATATACACAAAACTGCGACCTCCAAAAGATAAAAACAGGAAAAAAATAAATCAATCAAATTGGTGTGGCTTTGGACTTTCACCTTGATATCTAAATGCTTCCTTCATATGTTCTTGTTGAGTTTCCTGATGACAAGGTGGAATCATCTGGGATGTCAGAACTAGAAGACACAGTATAGGAAGATGTATTCTTCATCCCCGTTCTCGTTTTATAGGATGATGTGTTTTTCTTTCCGTCGCTTGTTTGAGGAGGGGCTCGCACTTTGAGGTCCATGAAATCAGAAATGAGACCTGGTTTCGTTATCTCCGCGTCGTTGACGTTCTTCTCACCGGTCAGCATCTTCACCACGGTAGACATTGAAGGCCGGAGCTTTGGTGTATCTTGAGTGCATAGTAGACCAATCTTTAAAAACCGGCAAGCTTCCTCAGCATCAAAGTCACCATTCAACATTGTGTCCACGAGCAAAATCAATTCATTTCGCTCATAAAGATTCCATGTCTGCAACAAGATCTCATGTAATAAATATTTTAAATCTTCACACTGGGAGTTCGATTCTTTTACCCTTATTGTCAAAATATTCACTCGATTTTTTGTCGTTGAATAAACCTAGGAAACTGACGGATTTCTCACAATCAGAAGTTTAGAATATATACAAGCTACGTGATAACCTGATCCAATCTCAATATCCGTATACCAACTTGGAGCAATTTTAAAGAAACCATAAAATTCTGCTGAAAAAAGAACCAAGAAATTCATACCCTTTCTAGAAGATACTTCTCTTCAATTGGTAGTCGTGTGTTTGTATTGCATCTTCCACTGACAATTTCCACAAGGAGAACACCAAAGCTATAGATATCTGCTTTACGTGTTAATTGTCCTCTTATTGCATATTCAGGTGCCAAATAACCTCTGTAGAACACACAAATAATACATTAATGAATAGTAAACCTTGCCCAAAATCCTCTTACGTTTAGCATCATTATCACATTGAAAGAATAAAAAAAATGTACAAAAACTAAAATTTCAAAAGAAACTGAAACCTTAAACTTTAGTTTGATTACATATTGGATAATCAAAGTAAACAAATAGCAAACATGTTTGATTGTTTCTTTTCTAGTCTAGCAGGATAATGAATTTAGTGTCACAATTTCACCAATCACTAAAAAGTTGTAAATTGTGGGGAAGTTATATGCTTAACATGTTTAGACTTTTTATTCATCTTCCAAAGGGTTGACCAGCATACTAATATATAAATGTGCATATTTGGTCCTTCGAATCATTCCAACAAAATATAATCATATTAGTCCTCAGAAAATTTTCTTAATAAACTCACACCATAAATTAAACAGATAATTAATCACGCATTTCACAGTAAGTTGCACACCAAGCAATAGTTAAATCAAATATAAAAGAAAAGATGAAACTTACATTGTTCCAGCCACACGTGTGCTAACATGAGTCATGTTTGGTGGGATAAGTTTCGCCAAACCAAAATCTGAAACTTTAGGTGTTAGGTCTTTGTCAAGGAGAATATTGCTTGCTTTGATGTCTCTATGAACAATATGAGGTCGTACTTCTTCATGAAGGAAGGCAAGTCCCTTTGCCACACCAATGCAGATTTTGGTCCGTGTTCTCCAATTAAAATAGATGTTGCTATAACTTCCACCTGAAGTGTCAAAGGCACAAGAGCACTTAAGTTCTGCTACATTAATTGAATTTGGTAGCATTTCTTAACTACCTCAATTTAAATATAGAAGTAATGCTTGTCCTGCACTAAGATTTTCAGAAACAAAAAAATCACTATAAAGTAAAAGGAGTTCTGCAGAATCTGCACATAAATCAGAATTTAAGGAGCTGGTTACAAGGACTATTTCACCACATGGAAAAAGATCAGGACAATCAAGCGTGGAAACAAAACGGAAAAGGGAGAAAAAAAGGCATCGTTGGCTTACCGATAAGTGTTTGTGCTAGGCTGTTATTCTCAAGATAGTTGTATACCAAGATTCTCTGATTTTCTTCTACACAACAGCCATACAGTTTAACTAGATTTTCATGCTCTATCTCCGAGATCACATTAATTTCTGTCAAGAACTCTTTCACCCCTTGCCTTGATTCAGTTGCAAGAACTTTAATAGCAGCAATTTTCCCATCTTTAAGCCGCCCCTGAATATTCACACAATCTCTCAATATGATCCTCAGAAGAATAAGAGAATAATTTGGCAAATGCTTAAGAAAAGCATTACCTTGTATACAGAACCAAAACCACCTTCCCCAATTTTATTGACTGGACTAAAATCCTCAGTGGCACTTCTTAATTCCTTATATGTATAGAGTTTAACATTATGAAGGCCTGCCAACTCTGTCCAGGAATGAAAACAAAAAGTGTCACATTTGCACAAGGGGAACAGAAAATAAAGAAAGCGTGACTGCATATTTGTAGGTCCAATCATGTTTATTTCTTCAGAATTGTTAAGACACATTGTCCATGTATATAAGTCCAAGAAAATATAAGCATTTCACAAACTTTCATCACCACCCCATTCCCAAGCCCACCCACCTACCCACACATAAGTATGCATAAAAGCAGGTGTAAACACATTTTGCATTATACCTTCATCTCCTTCAAATGAATGCCTTCTTGAAGAATGAACCCGCCAACTGAATAGGTGGGAAAAACAAGTCATAACTGTATGCAACTAGTCTTCTACATCAACTGTAAAAAATGCTCCAAGTGAACAATTTCCAAAACCAACCACCTAAAGCGTGAAAAATTACATATTATACTATGTAAAGAATCATGTCAAGCAAAAATCAAAATCAAGTGCCTAGATTTGAATAATCACAGCAAGTTATTTTGTAGCATAAAACTGCAGTCCCTCATGATAAATTATTCTAGCCAAGAAAAAAGGTTAAAACTAACCAAGATGAAGAAACTGTAAACACAGAAGTAAATACAAAAGTTTGGCACCTAAACCAACATGAATGAACAATAATAACTGTGACACTTTTTAGATCATTGAAGAAGGAAACCTGGAGCAATATTATATCTCATATGCCCTAAATTTTGGAAATGTTTTCACAGTAAAAAACACAAATTATAAGTAGAATACTGATGCAGAAAGGGAAACCAACACTTTAAAAAGAAAATATAAAAATGCGAGCTCCAACTTCCAACAACTAGATATTATAACAGTATCTTTAGACACAAAATCCACTCAGCTGATTCAGTACCAGCATCAAAGCTCAATTTGGTCAAGTTGTTTTAACTTTAAAGCTTGCAATCAACTTTGTCATCCCTGAATGGAACACATGAGTTGCGAACTTTAATTCTTATTTTCAGCTTTTTCTCCCCTATTTCTGTCGGCAATTGATAAATGGAACACTAAATTTCCTAAGAAACCAACCATAGTATGGAAAATTGCATTTGCTTTAAATGACCTTTGAAGAAATTGAGAATAGATGTCGCAAAAATTAGCGCCGAAAAATCTATCCCTTCCAAAATAAAAAACTACAAAATCAATTTCTCATATTTTTAATCTGTATCCCGAACTAAGCTGGTGCGTGTGAAAGTCAAAACACCACTTTTCCTTCTCCTTGAGCAGAACAAATTTCAATTAAACTCCCATCAAACTTTCTTATCGGTGTTTACGCCAATGGTGACCCACTTGTTGGATTCCTAATTGGGATTCGACAATGACCTCACTTGCACTCCATCTACCAATATCATCGAAGATCAATCATTCACGGGGGAAGATTCAAATCAATATCAAAGAAGAACAGTAGTAAAACGCAAAATAGATGACTAGTAATGTAACATGTGTTCATCTAGTTATCTTTCCAAATGTTCGGAAATTGGACATCTAACTTTTTGTAATTACTTTCAATGTCAAAAAGCCTAACAAAATCATATTATCACAACAATCAAACACTAGAAACCCACAAAATCACAACTAGATAAAGCAATGATTAGAATCAGTAAGCAATCACAAGCAAAGAACTAAGAAGCAGGTCTTAGCTCAATAAGGTGAAAAAGAAATCAAGGAAAAGAAAACCCAAAAAGAAAAAACAACTAACCGGAGACAGAGGCAGAGGATCGGCGGAGAAATTGAGAGATGGGTTGGTTGATAGTGTTGGTTTGGGGGGGGTGGAGCTGAATCGATCACTAGTCTCGCAAAGTCCACGAAGGAAAGGGCACGTTGGTTGAATTTTTCAATTAGAGGGAGCTCTTGACTTTTGAATCGTCGGATCGTTTTTACTTTTTACACTTCCACGTGTATGTTGCATGTATTTGCGTCTCATAGGAGAAGAAAATTACAGAGAAAGGTTTTGTTTTATTTTGGTTGTTTTTGGTTTCGGAATACTCAATCAGTATATTACTAATAATTTATTTTGTTATAGTGTTATGCTCGTGTATCGTTAAGAGTCGAACTCAAAACTCGCTTATCAATATATTTCATATTTCTCTATTGAAACTATTGAGACACATCTATTGGAAAAAAACCACAAGGCTTATGATTTTAGAGTAGGGACGTGATCCACAATTGGTGGGAAAATCACACATTTATTTTAATTAAAAATTCAAAAATAGAAGTTATCAAACATATTTGCAATCATGGAAACTCACGAATATCCAAACTTTAAAAATGTTAAATTTTCATAATTGCGACATTTTCGCAAGAAAATCAAATTAAGTAGAAAAAATATCAAGATGTCTCCAGGGGTCTCCACTGGAGATTTCTAATAGTCTCCAAGGGTTTCTACTGGAATCTCCAAGGGTCTCTATTAGAAGTCTTAAGGAGTCTCCACTAGAGATCTCCAAAGGTCTCCACTAGTCTCCACTGGTCTCCAGATGTCACGATCCGTAGCGAGCCCATGACCGGCGTACGAGGCGAACCATCTATGAGAACCCATCTTATCTCGCACAAGCCTCATAGATCATAACTTACTACCCAAATTTAATTGATTAAAATATTTATTTAATTAAAACATTTATTATTTAAATGATATGATAAAATAAACATATATCATAGATAAAAATATTCAAAACATATATATAAATATTGTAATAAATCAAAATATATCAAAGTATAAAGGCAACCTAGTAACCCGACAATATTTCTGGTGTAGAGCTCTAACATCATAAACATAAGAGTCTGATCAAAAGGGCATCACTAACCAAATGACACCTCACTGGTATCCAAAAAAGTTGTCGTAGCCAAAAAAAGTGAACTTGCGGAATAAAACCAACAGTAAACATAGAAAGAAAATGCATCAGGACCCAGTGAGGGAAAACACTCCAGACTGCCTCATATGTGCCTCATAAAGAATGTTTTGAAAACAGTTTTAAATACCAAATGTAGGTATAGACGTATAAATGTACATATACATGCTATAAGTAATAGCTTTTCGAAAGTCATTTCGAAATCGTTCACAAGCAAAGCATCTTGCAAGCATGAAAACATACTTAATAATCATTTCGATTCTTAAAACATGATTTCATAGTGAAAACATATAGCTTTGATATGTGACCATAATCATGGGTGTGCTCGTGGCATCATATAACATGGGTGATGTGGACTCGTCCACTATAATAACAATTCATGTGTAGGATCAGAACACGTGGTTACCGGGATCCCTGGTAGTTGAGATCTCATAGTACATATATCATTGGTATACCAAAGGTTACTTCGATCCCGTAGCATAGGTGTCTCGTATCATAAAAATAAATCATAATTTTGCATAGCATAAATCGTCGACATGCATTTCATCATTTGAAATCACAAGAAAGATATGTAATACATATATATATCCATTTCATAAAACATAGAGTTGATTATAAAATTACATAATCATTTTATTCATTTAACCAATCCTTAGATTAGTCTATTTTCATAATTATGTTCAGCACATCATAAAACATAATAGGAGTTTCAAGATACAGTCTATGCTTCTGAAGCAGTTATCCATTCACCTGAAAATT
>CAODLS012054603.1:0-14973 GCA_948243855.1 Flueggea neowawraea
ATGTCTCCCAAAAGAGAGTATTTTGGAACGGTGGTAGTCATAAAGGAGATTTGATTGTGCATTAACTGTACAACAGTGATGAATGTTCACTTACTTTATAAAAAATTATGATACTCATCACCAGTATTGATTAAACTATTGTTCTATACTAGAATTTCATAAAAACATGATTCCCTAAGTGTTGAGAAAATATACGTAGAGATTCTAGTGACTTAAGAATGTTTTGAAATTAGTATGTCTAATATCACCATAATCGCAAAAAGAGAAATCGTGAGAAGTGAGAGATCCACTTTAAGGTCGTATGATTTATAGGATTTTTAATAAGTTTGGCACAACCACTTATGAATTCTATTTTAACACTTTGGAAAATGTTCATCGTGTATCTAATAGGCAGACATAAGTTTAATACTATATTTGTGTAGTATTATTTTTTGGGGATATTAGCATTATTTGTGTGTTAATATTGTCCAATGTTAATGTATTTTATATTAACATTGAGATAGATTGTTTGGATTGCATGTTGGTTCAATAAATGAAGATGATTTCATTTATTGTTTTACCTTATTATTGTGTTAATTTGTCTTAATTTCATATAATATTTTATATGTTGAATATATTGCCTAATTATTGAGTTTGTCTAAATAATTGAGATGATCAACATGGATTATCTTAAGTCAAGTAGACTTTAAAAGTGAATCCAAACAGTCATTATTTACTGTCTATAAAATTAACTATAGTATGGTTAATTGTTAAGACCGAGATGATAAATGTGCACCTAGTGTATATTTCAATTCAAAGCTTAATAAGAGACTATGCTAGTTTATTTTTTGGTCCAGATATAGTCCATGTTTGAAGTTAATCCATCTCAGTTAATGAAGTTTGCATTACATGGATTTATATAGGCCACTGACTTAGTGCTTCTACGGTGCATATCCATTACAAAGGCTTTTGAACTTCCTGTCATTTGTAGGCTCACTTTCTTACTTTCCCGTTTTATTAATTTTTTAGTGCTTTAATGAGTATGATTCCATGACCATTTATTTCTCTTGATGAAAGATTGCTACAGCATGTGCACTTGCAGCACATGTTTTACGCCACCCTGTCAGGATGTATGTCGATCGCCAGACTGATATGGTAACTACTGGAGGAAGGCATCCGATGAAAATCACCTATAGTGTTGGATTTAAAAACAATGGGAAAATTACAGCCTTGAAGCTTGATATATTAATTAATTCTGGGATATCTCCAGATGTAAGTCCAATGATGCCAAATAACATTATGCGGACACTTAGAAAGTATGACTGGGGTGCTTTAGCTTTTGACATAAAGGTATGCAAAACTAACCATTCAAGCAAATCAGCAATGTGTGGCCCTGGTGAGGTACAAGGATCATATATTGCAGAAAAAGTGATTGAGCATGTAGCTTCTGCACTTTCCATGGATGCCGATTCTGTGAGAAGCATTAATCTCCACACTTATGACAGCCTTAAGTTGTTTTATACCATCAGTGCTGGTGAACCACCGGAGTATACTTTGAGATCAATGTGGGATATAGTGGGTGCATCTTCAGAATATGAGCGAAGGATTGAAAGGATAAGAGATTTCAATAGGCGTAACATTTTGCTTAAAAGAGGTATTTCCCGAATTCCTACTGTACATGAAGTGGCATTGGTGCCATTTCCTGGAAAAGTGGGCATCTTGAGTGATGGATCTGTAGTGTTTGAAGTTGGAGGAACAGAGATGGGCAGGGGCTATGGACAAAAGTAAAACAGATGGTTGCATTTGCTCTCAGCTTTATTAATGTCAATGGAACAGATTATCTATTGGAGAAAGTACGGGTCATACAATCTGATACTTTGAGTCTAATTCAAGGAGGTTGTACTGCAGGGAGCACTTCATCTGAAGCATGCTGTGAAGCTGTTGGAATGTGCTGTAAAACCTTAGTTGAGAGATTAACACCTTTAAAAGAAAGATTGCTGCAGGAAATGGGCTCTGTAACATGGGAGATGCTTATTGCTCAGGTACGATATGTGCTTCTGGATCATTCTCGACATATTTGTCACACCATTGATTTGGAACTTGAACACTTTTTAAGTCATCCAATCCTATTTTTGATGTTTTCGGCCTTGTTTTGGATACAATTGCTCAAGTTTTCTGTTGAGCGTTATCTGATAGATTTTTTTTTTTTTGATAAATTATCTGCTAGTTTTTTATTCAACTATTTGTTTCTGTATATTCTTACCATCCTGGTGCCTTGCCCAAAAGAATGGTCTCTGTGATCCAATTACTGATGAAACAGGATATTAACTTTGATCTTCTTTTCGCATTCACGATGATATACTGAAAATATTTGCCTTCCACTTATTGTAAAAGTTTCGTCTTTTAGTTTCAAGTGCTAAACTACTTCCTTTATGATCCATCGGTTGCAGGCATATATGCAGTTTATTAACTTATCAGCAAGTTCTTTGTATGCGCCTAACTTTCTAACCGATAAGTACCTGAATTATGGTGCTGCAGTCAGCGAGGCAAGTTTGTCTAGAACTCCATTTATCTCTTATTTCTGCTTAATCCGAAATTAGATAATGCTTCTTGGAATGAGTTGGAAGCTGATCAATCTTAACTCTCATAACAAAATCTTTAAGAGAGTGGTGGCGTTATGGTTAATACTGATACTTCTAAAATAATTATGGATACTAATTATCTGTATGAATACTTGATTTGAAGCTGTGAATTGGTGGAGGTAAACCTTTTGACAGGAGCTACAAGAATTTTGAGATCAGATATTATATATGACTGCGGACAGAGTCTCAACCCTGCTGTGGATTTGGGACAGGTTAGCTAACTGTAAACTTTACCAAGTTTCCTGATCCAAAAGAAAAGAAATTTGGATCAAATTTGAAATTCCTAAATTCGTTATGTTCCTTGGATTTCTTTTTTACTTGGCATTTTGAGTGTGCTTGATTGTTCCTTTAATAATGTGCATTATTTTTCCTTTGAAGAACTCAAAGTTCTCTTTAATATATGCAGGTTGAATAGCTATGACCTGATATTTATGGGAAAAAAAAACGATACTTAAATGTCTGATCTTCTTCGTCCTCTGTTAATTCTTATCTAAGAAGTAACAAATGGTGTCTGCAGATTGAAGGAGCATTTGTTCAAGGGGTCGGACCTTTTATGCTCGAAGAATATTTAACTAATTCTGATGGATAAATGGTTTCAAAAGGCACATGGGAGTACAAGATCCCCTCAATAGACACCATACCAAAACAATTCAATGTTGAGATATTTAACAGCGGACGTCACAAAAAACGTGTTCTCTCGTCAAAAGGCAGGCTCTTCCAACATTCACTGGAATAAAGTTGATGCGTATCCAACAAAAAAAGAAATGTTTTCGTTTTCTTCAGGAATTTCTATATAGAGCAATCTGAACGAAATGTCTATCTCAATTTTGATGAGTAGCACTTTTGTTTTATACATCAAAAAAGAAAGGTGCAGAACATAAGCAAATGGATATTCTGGAAAGCTGTTGTTTGTCCAAGTAACGAAAATGTCTGTGCTTTCTGCAGCTTCGGGAGAGCCACCTCTGATCTTGGCGGCATCAGTTCACTGCGCTACGCTAGCAGCTGTTAAAGAAGCCAGACAGCAGCTTTGCTCGTGGGGCTACCAAGACGAGTTTCAGCCAACATTTGATTTGGAAGTCCCCGCCATAATGCCTGTCGTGAAGGAGCTCTGCGGTTTGGAGATTGTGGAGAGATATCTAGGGCGGAAAATGGGAAGTAAATGAGCTTTCCTCCTGCTGGACTTGCTGCTTTATACAAAAAAATATGCGGCGCAATAACTTGCCATCGCGTGTGATCATTATACAAATTGCTGGGATAAGATAGATTCTACATAAAGATTGTAAATTTGATCCATTTTAATTGATGCAAATATGTTGCTCGTGATATTGGATCATTTATATCATTAAATGGTCCTGAAAATAAAATATACATGGTTTTTCTTTTTTGTTTAACAAATTTGCTGTGTAATAAATATGCCACTTTTTAATTCTTTGCCATACAACTACCGATTATGTGAGCATACCAAATAAATCGAAAACCATCATAAAAAACTAATCAAAACCATCATAAAAAGACAACACACTCATTTTAAATTTCAAGAATGCAAGAAAACATGTTTCACGCGATCTCCTCTCCTTTCATTATTCTGTGGCGTTTTTCTTCCATCTTCTTCTTCCTCACTATTCTCTTTGCGTCTTCCCCTCCTCTTTTAGTGTCTAAGTTACTTTCTCTCTTCTTCTTCACGTCTTCTCTCTCCTCCCTCATCTCTTCTCCTTTCCGCCTCCCTCTGTGGTGGGAATCTATTCTGATCAATGGCGGCGGTGAATGATACGGACGAATGAGAGAGAGGTCGAGAAAGCAGGGTGTTGGGCGTGATTGAGAGATGGATGGCGACGGTGTCATTGATGGGGAGGCAGCTAGGGTACAGATGTGCAAAACTAAGATCAGGATGTTAGTCATTTTGTATTATTTTTGTATGTAAAATTTTAGTATATTTTGGTCTCATTTATATAGATTTATTTTTATTTTATATTTATTTGTGTTCAATATGTTATCGTTTATACTCATTTTTTATGTTCAAATTGTACTTATTTTCGTAACATTTTTGTACTAATTTTTGTTTTGTTTAAAAGTGAGACGATTTATACTTATTTTCATATTTTTTTTGTATTTTTGAAAATTTTTTAACGTGTATATATTTCTATACAGATTTTGATTGGTGCTGTATTTTTGTGTTTTATTTTTTTTTGTTGAACATAAGTGAGTTTTGTCCATGTATCGACCCACTTGAAAGTTTACAAATCAACGTAACCAAATGAGAAAGTGAATCAAACCAAGACAAATAAACGATTGTGTTAGTTCTAAATGATTTATGTCGCCTTCCTTTGTGCCTAAAAAAATTAGCAATAAATAATAATAAATAATTTTTTTGGTTATAAACCTTACCAACAACAATTACGTACTTTTTTGGTTTTCGAAACCAAAATTTAAACCTTCAACAAATAAGTTTGAATGGGTGAATAATATTAGGGAAACGTATGAGTAAGATATGATGATATCTTTACCAATATCCATGGTCTTTGTACTCTTTATTGGTATCTTTACTCTACATGGAATAGAAATAAAATGATTTTATGTGTCGGCAGAAACGGAACCAACGGGGTCATTGGATCCATGAAACCCCATGGTTCCAAGTAGAGGTATTGCCGATTTTGGAACCGTCGATTTTAGTTTGTGAAATGTAAGAACCGGAATCAAACCGTAGTTTTCACAGTTTGGTCTGGTTTCAGTTCGATTCTGGTTTTGATTGGTTCAACCGTCAATTCGGTTTCGTTTCGGTTTTTTTTTTCAAAGTTTTATTTTTAATACGTTATTTTATCCCGTCAATTTTTTTTCGGTTTGTAAATTTTGTTATATTTAATAATTAACTATATTACCAATAATACATTGTATTCTAAAGATTTTTGTTAATACTTTTTAAATAAATTAACTATTCTAATAGTAATTACATCACATAATTTTAAACAAAATTAGAAAAAAAAGCTCATTAAATTTATTAGATGCACTCACTTGTGGCGGAGGAATACCGTGGTTACAATACAGAATTTACTTATACAATATAACTGTACAACAATTAACAATACATGATAAATTAAAATACAAGTAAAAAAGAAAAAAAAAACTAGAAACTTAAAATGATAAATTAAATTAGAAATTTTCTTAAAATAAATTTTAAAAATATCGAAACTAGAAACTCTTTTTCCCGCTCCCCCCTCATCTCTTTGTGTGGGAATTGGTTGAGTTTGACTCTCTTAAGTTCCAATATTTTCAACTTCAAAATTTTTAAAATTTCTATTTCCACCAAATTTTTTCATTACTCCTAAATAAATATGTAAATATTAATTAAATGTAATGAAATAACAAAATAACTAAATTAAACTATAGTAAAAAATTAGAAGGAATTTGAAAAATGTAATTGCAAAAAAATAACTTTAAGAAATATAAAAAACATAATTGCAATAATAAAATTTATAAATAATTAATAAGAGCAATTTATAGCAAAATAAATTTTTGAGATAGTGAGAGTGTAGAAGAGATTTAGAGAGACAAAATAATGTAAAATTAGTAAGAATGTGGTAGGGGTATTTATAGAGTTGAAAAAATAAAGAAAAAAAAAAAAAAAAAAAAAAAGAAAATAACCTTTGGAACCGCCGGTTGAACCGGCAGTTCAAATCTCCAGTTCAAACCGCCGGTGGGCTCTGCCACCACCCAAGTGCAGAGTATACGTGGACTATGTCACAAATCAAATTATGCATCAGGCTAGGAAAACATGGCTATCAACACTCCCTGATAGTTAGGGCTTCATCAAAGCATTGGTATACCAAAAACTACGTACCATGTAGCTAGGCATCCTCATATCAAAAACAAATAATAATAATAATATATACAAAAGCAAGGCATGCAAGCCAGAGTCAAAAATAGAGAGAAGATATATGATTACTATATATCGAGTTCCAAAAATAAAGACTGATTATTAGATCACATAACCAGTTTATTATTTAGGCTAACCCTCATATTAGTCCAATTACAAAATGTAAGCCAAGCATAACAAGAAAAAATACGGTTTCGAGACACAGTCTATATGTCTGAAGCTACCACTCACTCACTTGATAGTCCAAACTATACCAGTCAGGTACCACTGGTGGGCGGCTGATCTCGTTGGCACAGAGACAAAGCTGAAATAGAGATATTGGAAACAAGGTATATTAGAAACAAACAATGAATGACACTGGTATTGTAGCTGTACCAAAATACGTGCATATGCAAATGCATACTCAATGCTCAAACAATGCCCGAAATCCCATTTTGGTCGATGATACATCGGTAATAGCCCAAAGATCGAAATCCATGTAAAATTACGATTTGGTTCCTAAACTTTTAAAAAATTACATTTTAGTCCCAAAGACCTCATAAAATTACAAACTAGTCTTAAAAGTTCTCAAAAATTGCAAACAAGTCCCCCAACTCTTAGAAATTGCAAAATACCAAAAATGACATCTTTGGTCCCTCAGAACCTTGATAACTCGAGTTAGTATGAAGCCTAACTCAAGTTATCCAGACCTTGGATTACTCGCGTTAAATGGATGCCAACTCGAGTTATTTATGCCCTGGCTTACTCGAGTTATCCAATAGGTCAACTCGAGTAAGTCGTCTTCCCAGAATTCTTAAAACTTGATCCAACTTGATTTCATCGATAAAAATTCCAACCAAATACCCACATTAACTCCAAACAACTTCCTGAACATGAAACTAGGGTCCAATCAACCAAAACAACTCGCAATTATCCAAAATCAACCCAAGCCGAAATGATCTAACCCATTTATGATCATCTCTAATTACGGTGATTTAAGGCCAACTCGAGGTGTTTCTAAACTCTCAAAAGCACAATCCAGCAACCCCAAACATCCATTTCAACAGAGGTATCACAGATCTAACTCTATGAACATGCACTCAAAATCCTAGCATTCACATCTTGCAAAAGAATGAAGAATTGAATAAATGCAAGGGTTTAGAAGCATAATATTACATCTAAGATGATGTAGAACTAAGGAGAAGCAACTGAAATGCAATTTGGAAACATTTAGAGTGTTTGAAAGTGAGAGAGTTAAACAGAGTCAAATGAGTCGGGTAAGGGGTATTTATAAAATTTCTGTCTAAACATGCTCTAACTCGAGTTACACACTCTCTTACTCGAGTTAGCCTTTCCCAGATCATTATGGGTTCATAGATTACTCGAGTTATCCAACAACTTACTCGAGTAATCCAGACCACATATAACTCGAGTTATATAATGCACTAACTCGAATTATCCGACCCTCACATAATTCGAGTTACTTACTTGCCAACTCGAGTTATCACTCTTGAGACGTAAAAAAAAATAACACCCAATGCTGGAGATCCAATCGAAGATCTATAGAAATTGTATCAAAAAGAGCGGGATATTAAATACTTCCCCCTCAAATAAAATTTGTCCTTGAATTTTGAAATAGGTCATATCAAGGCTAAGATCAACCCTAGGTCTCCAAAATAAAACCAAAATCATAATCACCCAATCAACACTCGACTACCCAGCTGATGTGAAAAAACTCCTAAAATGACGATGCAGAAACAAAGCCTATACCAACATGCCAAAACAAAGATACAAATGTAGAGACAGAAACAAACATGTAGAAACAATGCACAGATGCAGAAACAGAGATGCAAAGATGCAAAAACAAAATAAGAGAGACGGGAACAAAGCACACTGACCTAAGAACCAGCAGAATCGAATAGGCACGAATATTTGTGCCGCATCTTGTCCTCGGCCTCACAAGTGGCCTCCTTATCAGAATGGTGTCTCTAAATCACTTTCACCAAAGGGATGTCTTTTTTGCAGTCTCTTGATTTATCGGTCAGCAATCCGTATAGGAATCTCATCTTAAGGCAGATCTGGTCGAACCTCGACAGTTTATGGTGACAATACGTGAGATGAATCTGGAATATACTTCCTCAGAAGCGATTCATAGAATACCAGATGAACATAAGCCAACTGAGGCGGTAATGCCAACTCATAATCAACGGCCCCAACACAGCTAATCTCAAAAGGACCAATGTACCTCGGGCTCAACTTGTCTTTTTTCCCAAATCTCATAGCACTTTTCATCAGTGATACTCTGAGAAACACATGGTCCCCAACCTCAAACTCTAAATGTTTGCGCTTCGGGTCAGCGTAACTCTTCTAATAACTATGAGCAGTCTGAATCCTCTGCTGGATCAATCTGACTTTCACAGTAGTCTTCAAAATAATATTTTGCCCCAATGGCTCTCCATCTTCGGCCAACAAAAAAAAAGATCTATACTTCCTACCGTATAAAGCCTTGTAAGGTGCCATCTCAATAATTGAATGGTACGAATTATTATACTCAAACTCGACCAAAGGAAAGTGATTATCTCAACTCTCACCGAAATCCACAACACACACTCTCAATATATCCTCCAAAGTCTGAATCATGTGCTCGGACTGTCCATTGGTCTGCGGATGAAATGTCGTAATGAAATTCAATCGAGTACCTAACTCCTCCTGCAGTTTATGCCAAAACTGCGATGTAAATTGAGGTCCTCCGTTAGACACTATAGAGACTGGCATGCCATGCAAACATTCAATCCGATCAATGTATAACTTCGTTAATCGTGCAGCTCCATATGTCGTCTTGAAAGGTAAGAAATATGCCAATTTTATCAACTAGTCTATGATTATCTAAATGGAGTCATATCCAGATGATGTCCTCGGTAACCCAACTACAAAATCCATCGTGATGCAGTCCCACTTGCACTCCAAAAGAGGTAGTTGTTGCAACAATTCAGAAGGACTTTGATGCTCACACTTGACCTGCTGATAAGTCAAACACTTACTAACAAACTCAGGTATGTCCTTCTTTATCCCTAGCCACCAGTAGGACTCTCGAAGATCTTGATACATCTTAATGTACCCCGGGTGGATAAAGTATGTGGAGTTGTGACCCTTGGTCACAATCTCCTTACGTAACCCACCAGAAGATGGTATGCTTAATCTCGATCCACACTACAATACTCTAGAATCATCAACACTAAACCCAGGTACACCAGAGGATCTAACTTTCTCAATCAAACTTTGCATCTCAGAATCCTCCTTTTGATTCTATTCGATCTGATCCAATAATATAGGCATCGCCTCAATATGTCCAAGCAAGCCCCTGAGTCATCAAAATGCAACTCGACTCTATGTTCCATCAATCTTTGCCACTCCGACATTACTAGTCATCTCTCAACTATGATGTGAGCTAAACTCCCCATTGATTTCCTACTCAAAGTATTAGCCACGACGTTAGCCTTTCCAGGATGATATGATATGATACAATTATAATGCTTTAACAAATCCAACCAACGTCTTTACCTCAAATTCAAGTCTCGGTGATCGAAAATAAACTTCAAACTTTTATGATCCGTAAAGATCTCAAAACTCTCTCTATATAGGTAATGCCTCCAAATCTTGAGTGCAAACGCAACTGCTTCCAACTCTAAGTCATGTGTTAGATAATTTTGCTCATGTCTTTTGAGTTGTCTTAATGCGCAATCACCTTGTCATGTTGCATCAACACACAACCTAATCCAACTCTCGAGGTATCATATTACATTATGAATCCTCAAAAACCTGTCGGCAATGCCAACATTGGTGAACTGGTCAAACACTTCTTCAATTTTGAAAAACTCTGCTCACACGAGTCAGACCATATAAATATAACTCCTTTCTGAATCAATCGAGTCATAGGAGCTACAATCTTGAAAAAATCTTGGATGAATCTCCTATAATAACTGTCAATCCCAAGAAAACTTTGAATATTGGTAACAGTCTTAGGCCTCTCCCAATGGAGTACTGCCTCTACCTTCTTCGGGTTTACCATTATCCTTTCTTTAGACACTACATGTCCCAAAAATGCTACCTGCTCGAGCCAGAACTCGTACTTCAAGAACTTAACATAAAGCTGATGTTCTCTCAAGGTCTAAAAAACTGACCTTAGGTGTTCCTTGAGGTCTTCCCTACTCCTTGAGTATATCAGGATGTCATCTATAAAAACAATCACAAATCAATCCAAGTACGATCTGAACACCCTATTCATCAAGTCCATAAATGTCACTAGTGCGTTAGTCAAACCGAATGACATCACTAGGAACTCATAATGATCATACCTAGTCCAAAAAAATGTCATCAAAATGTACTCACCTCTGATTCTTAACTGATGATACCTCAACCTCAAGTCGATCTTAGAGAACTACTAAGCAACATGTAACTGGTCAAACAAATCATCTATCCTAGGAAGTGGATATCGGTTCTTCACTGTTACTTTGTTCAAATGCCGGTAATCTATACACATCCTTAGACTACCGTCCTTCTTCTTTACAAATAATACTGGTGCACACAAGGTGAAACGCTCGGTCGGATAAAACCCTTATCTAACAACTCTTTCAACTGAGTCTCCATCTCCTTCAGCTCTGCTGGTGCCATCCGATATGGTGGAATCAATATCGGCTCGGTACTCGGTTGTACCTCTATGGTAAACTCAATCTAGCGCTTTGGTAGTAGTCTTAGTAACTCATCAGGAAACATTAGAGAACTATCGCACTACTGACACGTCCTCTAGTCTCAACTCTAAACTCTGCGGCTCGATGAGCACAAAGGCCAAATATGCCTCGCAACCACGACAAATCATCCTCTCTACTCTGACAGTTGACACACACCCCCTTACGATACTGTCACGCTCACCTTGATAATAGAACTCGCTCTAACCTAACACTCAAAAGCATACCCTCTTCGCAAAGCAGTCCAAAGTAGAGTGCTAAGTCAAAAACTAATCCATACCAAATATCACATCAAACTCGACCATATCTAATACTACCAAATCGACAGTCAACTCATGCCCATCGAAGGTAATCACACAACCCCGAACCTCAGAATCAACTACGATCTTGCTGCCCTAAGGTGATGAAACCTCCAATAATCTGTCTAACAGATGCACTACTAACCCAGTATGCTCAAGAAAATATAGCGTGATAAATGAATGTGATGCACCTGAATCAAATAAAATATAAGCAGAATTATCAAAGATGGATAACATACCAGTTACTGCCGCATTGGAGGTCTGTGCCTCCTGACGAGTCAGATGATACACGCGGGCCTACCCTCATACAGTAAAACTACTCTGACCGGCCTGACCAAGGTCACCACCCTGACCAATCTGACTGCAGCTCCCAGATCTAGCTGTACCTCTGTATGTGCCTTTGTCTGCTCTGGTGCTAGCGGTGTCTGTACCTCCGACCACTGACTGCACTTTCTGTGATCTTGAGCCATACTTGACAGGACACTCAACCACCTTATGTTCCAACTGTCTACAATGAAAATAGAGACCCGCTACCCAGTTGCAAGTCCCTGGGTGCCTCCTCCCACAGGTCTCACAAGGTGAATACGAGCCTCCCGAACTCTGTCCTTCAGCATGCCCAACTGTTTGTGCTACACTGCTACTCTGGGAACACTATCATTGCCTCTGGCCTTTAGAGGGATGCCTGCGGCTCTGCTCAGACTGGCCATTCTGTCCATGGCCATATTGGCCTCTATATGTGCCCTCAGTCTTTACCCTTTTAGGCTCTCTCGAATGTCTCGCATCCTGATACTCCATACCTTTCGCAGCCTCAGAAATTTGTGATATTGTAGTCATACCCAGAGTCACCACCATTCTGCTAATCTTGGGCAACAACCCATTTAAAAACTTCCTTGCCAAGGCCTCATCACCACGAGTCTCAGCATGTGCATACTTGCTCAACTCTCTAAATCAGTCATCGTACTCAATCATATACATAGCTGGTTCCTGTAAAAACTCATTAAATTGATCTGCCTTTCTATCTCTCTCACACCGGAAAAGAACATACAACATAAGCTTACTCTTGAATCCATCCTGTGTAAAATTCCTATGAGCTCCTAGGTCCTGCCACCACCTAGCAGTTTGACCATCCAAGCAAGTCTAACGCTCACTGCCTCATCAATGAGCTCCACAACCTTAAAACATCGCTTAACCGTGAAAGTGAAAGTATCTAGGTCATCTCCTATCTTTCCCTCAAATCGGGGAGGAGTGAGCTTCATGAATCTAGCCAAATGAGCCTCCAGATCTACTAGTTGTACAACAAGTGTCGGTACTAGCGCTGGTGCTGCCACCTTAGGCTGTGGTGGAGGAACTAACGGTACTGCAACTGGCTAATCTGGTGTTGCTGCAATTGGTAGAACTGGCTGATCTCCAACTGTATGACTTGGATGAGCCCTCTTTATATGCTCGGGAACTCGAGTCATCCACTCGAACATCTCTATTTCAGCTATGAGGAGCTGCTGAAGCTGTGGCTGCTGAGGTGCTGAAGCTCTAACCTCTGGCGCACTGTGCTTATTATGCTAATCGACAACAGAACGAGCCACGACCTCAATAGGAACATGCCTAGGCCTTCCACGACCTCTACCAGGACCTCTACCTCGAGGACTATCTATATATACAAATAAACAAAATCGCATATGCAAATGTCAAAATGCATGTGACCGTCACAGAACCAAAACAAAGATCAAAAGAATAAATAGAGGCAAATCAGATAGACTTGATCAAAGATACCTATGCTCCACATCGACCCCAAACTTACGAAAACATAGGCTCTAATACGACCTTTGTCACGACCCATTTTCGAACCATGACAAAAGTGCAATGTGGACTGTCTATGAGAACCCGACCCATCTCGCATAAGCCTCAGAGAATTAGAAAAGCTACCTATTAAATTGTCAAAACATTTACAAAAAATGTTTGATGGTAAAACATATGTGTGTGTGTGTGTGTGTATATATATATATATATATATAAGTATCAAAATGGAATATCAGTAAAGTTAGATATAAAGAATATAAAATATATCAGAGAAATCAAAATTCAAAATAGGAAAACCCAGTAACCTAACATCATCTCGGTGCAGAGTTCTAAAACAAAATAACAAGCACGACCAAAAAGGCGTCACTGACCAATATATAATGCCTCACTGAGCAAGATGTCAAACGGTCGCCGAGTCAAAATTCAACCTGCATACAAAGTATACATAGACAATGAAAAACAAATGGGGGTCAGAACCAAGTGAGGAATGACACTCCATAATGCCTCATACGTGTTTCACAAAGACTGATTTGAAAACAATTTAAAATATCGCACGCAGGTATAGCAAAGAGTACATATATATACACTACATAGGTAGTAAGGTTTCCAAAAACATTTAGAAAACATTCGCAAACAACACGCACGAAAATATTTGTAATACTAGTTATAGTATCAAAACAGAATCAGAGTACACTAACGATACATGATAAAAAATAAAGATATAATAGGTGTGGGCTCCGCCACCACCCAAGTGCAGAGTATACGTGGACTATGCCACAAATCAAATCATGCGTTAGGCCAGGATAACATGGTTATCAACACTCCCTGATAGATGGGGGCTTCATCAAAGCATTGATATACTAAAGACTACGTACCCCGTAGCTAGGCGTCCCCATATCAAAAACAAATAATAATAATTTATACAAAAACAGAGAAAAGATATATGTATACTATATATTGAGTTCCAAAAACAAAGACTGATTATTAGATCACATAACCAGTTTATTATTTAGGCTAACGCTCATATTAGTCTAATTACAAAATGTAAGCCAAGTATAACAAAAACAGATACAGTTTTGAGATACAACCTATGTGTCTGAAGCTTATATTCACTCACTTGATGGTCCAAGCTATAGTAGTTAGGCACCACTGGTGGGCGGTTGATCTCGCTGGCTTGGACATGAAGCTGAAATAGAGATATCGAAAACAAGGTATATCAGAAATAAACAACAAATGGCACTGGTAGTGTGGCTGTACCGAAATGCGTACACATGCAAATGTAGACTCAATGCTCGAAATCTCCGTTTCGGTCGATGATACATCGATAATAACCCAAAGATCGAAATTCATGTAAATTACGATTTGATTCCCAAACTTTTGAAAAATTACATTCTAGTCCCTGAAACATCGTAAAATTACAAAATAGTCTTCAAATTCTCAAATCATGCACAGGTGTGTACACAACATGTACAAGCATTCTCTCTTATTTTTTTACGTAAATTCTTTTAAAGTTGTACACAAGTATACACAACGTGTACAACTATGCACACAAGCTTACAAAATGTGTACAATCGTGTACACTTGTATATAAAATTAGATTTTTAGACTTTTTTTTACTAAAATTATAACTTGGTAAGTTCTTAATGGTCACCTATGTAAATTCA
>CAODLS012054625.1:0-11450 GCA_948243855.1 Flueggea neowawraea
GCAGTTTCCTTTCCACTATAAGCTTTCTGCTTCTTGTTCATCACCACAGAATTTGGAGCTGGGCTTCGGAAAATAGTCTCCCTTTCACTATGAGTCTTCCCCTTTTGGTTTAAATCAAATCGAGGAACTGGAGGCCGCAAGGCAGCAGCACCATTTCCAGTGGAATTCTTGTCTTCCCTTGCATTTTTACTTCCAGTTGCTACTTTCTGACGTTGATCATAATCTCTCTCAGCTGATGAATATTGAGACTGAGTTTGTGTCAAGTATTTGTATCTTCGCCTCAAAAATCTATAATTCAAAGAAAACAAAACAAAAATTTTAGCTATGCCACCGCTTCAAATTCCAAATAAAAGCATGGCCACAAAATTGAAGGAAATGTAATCATTAATACCTGACTTCTGCCAGGAGAGTCGTCTTCTTCTGTCTTATCATCTCCAATCTGCTTCTGTTGGCTTCAGTTTCCTGAGAAAGCTAAATATTGTAAATCAACCAATGACTAACTAAAATATATTGAAAACTCTCAGAGAACTGTAATCAAGTACAGAACACATGGAGACATAAACTGCAATATAAATTTCACACCCATTAAAATAGAAATTCAATATAAAACAGCAAGGATCCTAGATGCTTTTACTTGAAAATTTCGAACAATATTCAAGAAAAGAATGATGATTATAAACAAGAATCTTAAAAGGAAAAAACAGGAACCAAGGGTTGAATCAACTCATACATATACAAAGCTAAATTCAAATACAACCACATGAATCAGACCAAAACAACTCACAGATTAGACTCACTGAAAAGTTGCAAACTAACAAGAAAACAGATCCTTTTTGGACAGATGGAAAAGATCCCTCAATTAAACAAAAAAATCCTCCCAAACTAGTTCGATTCTTAAGCCTTCAAATCACTGAAAGGCAAATATAGAACACAAGTACAAAAGCTTTCTTCTTTTTTCTTCCCCCTTTCTTCAAAACCAGAAAAGGCCATGAAATTAGACAAAAAGAGGATTAATTTCAACCTGAGGTCAACTTCATATACCCATAAATTATGCAACCAAAAATAAAAACATCAAATATGTGACGGTTCATAAACAAAACCCACCATGGAAAACAAAAGAAAACATCAGATCTAGCACATACCCACAAAAGAAAACACCAAACCCGTAAAAGATATCATCTTCAACAACTCCAAAAACCAAAAAATAATCCAAAAGATGTGACATTTAACCAGAAAAGCTGTTACCTTGTACAAGTCCTCATAGTCCTGCAAAAGATTCTCAAACCTAAGCCTGGCCCTAGGATTCTCATAACCAGAAACATAAGGAAAGGAAGAGTCCACAGGAGCAGCAGCAGCAGCAACACCTTTCATCTTCTTCATGGTGATGGGAAGAGAAATGAAAAACAAAGAGATGGGAAAGAAAGAGGGAACAATGAAAGGAGGAAACTTTAATGATGAAGAAGAAGAAAGATAGAGAAGGAAATAAAAATAATAAGGAAAGGAGATATGGAGAAGAAGAAGAAGAAGGAGAATGAGGCGGAGGAGAGAGAAGAAAAGAGAGAGAAGATGTTGGTGGGAAGGTTGTAGCTTCGCTGTTATCTCTGTGAAACTCTAACCAAGACAAGAAGAAAACCCAAAGAAGCCCACATAATTCGGTGAAAAAAAATGTTTCTTTTGAGAGTTTTACACAGTGATGAAGATGGGATCTTTCGGGGGATTGCAGAAGGGTATTTCTGGGATATACTCTTCTACCCCTTCTACTACTGCTACAAGTAGTAGTCATTTTTATTTTCTTCTTGTTGTTGTTGATGTGGGAGAGAGTGGAAGAGTTTTTGTGGGTTTAGTTGGAGGACAACATTTTTGATCCCATCTTTCTTGTTTTCTTTTTCCTTTGACACTTAATTGTTTTTGGTCCAGCTGGGCCATTGAAGAAATCTGAGGTGGTGTGGTTATGACTTTCATTGCTTCACAATAATCCTTTTTTATGTCTTTTTAGAGAGAGAAAGAAATGGGTTTTCTTTTTTCTACTAGACTAGAGAGAGAAAGGGAGAGGAATTTATGTGAGAAATGGGTTGTGTGTGTGTTTGGGGCTGAAAAAGCAAAGGCATAGTGATAAATGAGATGATGCTGTTTTCTGATGTGTTGTTGTTGCTGCTGTTGAAGTTTGTTGGTTGCAGTGTTTTGTGTAACCCTTATTTTTAGGCTTTCTTTGGATGTATTGTGTGGTCCTCTTTCTCTATCTTTCAATGAAGCTAAAGAGATCCTTTCCTTTCCCACAATAATTGTTATTTTACACCTTAGTGTCCATTCCTTGTATATTTATTCAATTGCCCTTCAAGGGTTCCTTTGTTTTCAAGGATTCTCTCTCATTCGCTCCTCTCCTTCCATGCTCCTTCCCATCTACCCCAACCCAGAATCTTCCTATTAAAAAGTTAAACCCAATTTTGGCTTCAAGTCAATCAATGGAATTTTCAAACCCAAAATCTGTTCATGGGCAATTAAATCTTTACTCAAGGGCCAAAATGCTAATTGTGTAAATCTGCTTTCTTCTTTTTTCTTCCTCTCTGTTTCTTCTACTCTTGCACCACCTTCCCTACCTGCCTGTATTGATTCAAAGTTGTTGAATTTGTACGAAATTTTCAACTCCCACAACTTTTTGATTAAATCACATATTAGTGGATCAAACCTAACTTATGTGATTACTTCACTTAATTTATTATCATGCCACAGCAATAAAGCAAAGTATGAAATATTAAATCAACCATGATTTAGTTTTATTTCAGCATTTTGATTCTAATTTTTCAGAATTTTACAAGTGAAGAAGAGAAAAGGAATAGTTAGTTGTAAGCTAAATCGGCCAAACCGAACCGACCCAAAATTTTGGCCCAACACCATAAGCAGAGTTGTGATGTGTGGTCTTACAAAGAAAGCCAAACTGGTCAGTGGGTTACTTTCTCGGAGATTGGCATACTTCTGTTACAATTTTGTCGGTGACCATAGAGTCGACACATTTTTATGTGCAGAAACTAAATAAAATTACCATTTTTGCTATATATTTCTAATGAAAAGGAATTGATAAGGAATTTAAAGATAAGGAAAGAGTGAAGGAGTGACTAGATGCACCATAAGGCGGTGTTTGGTTGTATTCATTCTTTTTTCATGGTGAAGGATGATGATGAAGAGAGGAGGGTATAGATAGGTGTGTGTTGCCATTTCATTTGTCTTTCTCATGAAAATGGTGAAAGACGATGATGAAGAGAGGAGGGTGTAGGTGTGTAGTGTTGCCATTTCATTTTCCTTTCTCATGAAATTAATTCCCTAACACGTAACACCCAAAGCATGGTCATGTGATTATGACACACATTTTACTCAAAATCTGATTTATGGTAAGTTTAAGGCTAAAATACCTTGTGGTCCCTGAGATTTGATAAAATCTTTGATTGCATCCCTACCTTTTTAGAAATCTATGATCGGTCCCTAACTCAGTCTATTGTAGTTAAATATAACGGAGGAGGCCAAATGTCAATTTTGCCCTTGAAAGTCAAACCAATATTAACACCAAAAACATATTGCCAGTCCTCAGACTCACTTTCTCCACCTCTCTCTTCCCTCTGTTGTTCATCTCATCTCCTCTCTCTCTTTCTCATGCATCTTTCTCTCGGTCTTATTCTCACTCACTCAAATCCAGTAAAGAATACTTAATCTATTTAACATGTATTCAATAACTCTCCCCTTCTTTCTCTCCATCTCCACCACATCTTCATTTTCTCTTCGCCCTTCTCCAATAAATATATAGAAAAAATTGTCGAAAATTCCACCATAACCATCGCCTCTATTATGGAATCTTAGTCGAACCCAAAAACCCAAATCCTAAATGGCTTCAAGCCTCAATTTAAGCTTTTTAATATGTTCAAAAACCCCAAATCATTTTCTGGTTTGAATTTGGAATTCATAGTGAAGAAAAAGATAAAAAGGTGAGTGTGGATGGTGGATTTGGTTTTAAATGGATCCAAAGATGAATGTTGATGATGAAATCGACTGGTGCTGGTAGTGGTGGTGGTGCCTCTTTTGGAGAAGATTTAGACAGAATAGGTCTAACGATGGAGTGGTTTGTTTCGATGAAGTGGTGGTCCATTGACAAAATGGATCATTGGACCAAGTATGTTACTATGCTTGGTTTTGAATTGGTTTTTTCTTTGCTTATGGGTTTGTGTTTGTGTTGATCTGGGTTAGAGTTGGAACTGAAGTTGCAATGAGCATTTTGTTCAATTTTTTATATAAGTTCAGACAGGATTGTTCAATTGAAGTTGAGTTGTTCAATTGAAGATGATTTGAGTAGTGTTTTGTAATCAAATATGTTCTTGATCTAATTTGATGAAAGAGAGAACAAAAATCAATTAATCTTTATAGCTTTTCCAAGAAAAAAAGATAAGTATGTGTCAAGTAAGGGTATTTCGGTCTTAAAACTTTAAACTCGAGTGGGCCTAAGTAACAGATCAACATCATTGATGTGTCACGTTACACTTAACTGAGGACAAAATGAATCATAGACTGATTTATAGATTTTTAAAAAGGTAGAGATGCATCGAAGATTTTAGGGTTAATTTTATCCACAGTCACTAAACTTTGTAACTCAATTCAATTCAATCACAAAAGTGAGATTTTGTTCAAGATAGTCATTGAACTTTCTTAATTTTTCCAAAAAGGTCGCTTTGGCCTTTTTTAATGAAATCCGACCACACATGTGTTTTTTAAACTTATCATATGCGACGTAAATAATTCTAAACACATTAAATTTTTTTTAACACTTAAAAATTCTCAAATTCTAATATCTTAAGATAAAAAAATTTAAAAAAAATACTTACAATTAAAAGTAGAGGACTTAGAACACATTAAGAACACAACAATTCAAGCTAAATTGTCGATGCAACTAAGATTTATTTCAATCAAAATTCTAACCTCACTCAGTAGGGATGGGCACTGGGCCAGGTTGGAGGCTATTTTTTCAGCCCAGTCCAATCCCATCCATTAAAAAGGGTCCGCCCATGGGCCAGTTATATATACATATATATGTTGGATCATGGGTGATCAACAATAAGTTCCTTATGTGTTTTGATGATGAACAAAAAGTTTTGATAATGAGCAAAACGTTTGGCTTGAAGTGGAACACATTGGAAGGCTTAGAGTTGCGAAATAAGGTCTGCAAAGCAACAACGTATATTACAACAAAGCTGAAGTACGTTATCTGGAAAACGTCATGATCAACATACGTTATGGACAACAACGTATGTAGAGAATCTGCAAAGTACGTAGACATGGCTCAGGCAGAAAACAGAAGCTACTAGATTGTTCCAGACCAAGAATAACGTACGTCATACATGCACAACGTACGTAGTAAAGAGAACAACGTACGTAGAGAAATCGCAACGTATGTTATCTGGGAAGCCGACATGATCAACGTACGTCATGAGTATTACAATGTACGTCAACTGGATGATCAACGTACGTCTTACAAATTGTAACGTACGCCATTAAGGTTCCAGAAAGCTGCAACTGCATTAAATGCACTCCAACGGCTAGTTTGTCTCCACCAACGGTCATATGGCATGTAAATGCTATAAATACATCAAGAGAATGGCAGAAACGTGTTGAACAACATCAGAACTCATTGTGCCAATTTTCATATCAATTCCAACCTAGAAAAAACTAATCAAGCTAGATATCAAAGTTCAAGCATCAAGCTCAAATATCCAACTCTAACATAGTGCTTCAATCTGTTGTAAACAGTTTTATATACACTTTGAGAGTGTGAGAAAGGTTTGTTGTGAGCCTAAGTAAAATAACATTGTAGAGGTTTGTTGTGAACCTAAGTATAAAACAACATTGAGAGAGGTTTGTTGTGAACCTATAGAAAACAACATTGTGAGGCCTTGGAGGTGTTGAGCCGGAATCAACCTTGTGTGTTGGCCTTGTTGGATTGAGTCGCAATCAATCATCAATAGTGAAAAGCCTAAGTGAGACTTAGGTAGTGGATGTAGACAAGGTTGGTCGAACCACTATAAATCCTTGTGTCGATTTCTCTATCTCTCTTCTCAAGTCGCTTCCGCTGTCCATTCCAAAAGCTCACACCAAAATTCTCCAACAATATATATTATTAGGGTGGGCGGGCCAATTTTTGGAAAACTCAAGCCCAGCCTAAAATTTACTTCTAGCCCATTTTTTTGGTCCGTCCCTACGAGCTTAAAGCTCCAACCCAGGCTCTTAATATAACCGGGCCGTGCTAAAATGCCCACCCCTACTGTCACAACCCGTTTTTGGACCATGACCCGCGTATGAGGCGAACCGTCTGTGGAAAGTCAGTCCATCTCGCATAAGCCTCAAAGATCATACATCTACCCAAATTCATATTATTAGCCGGCTTATTAGTCATATTAAAACTTTATACAGATATTAAATTTTAGAAAAAAATAATATTTCGAATATCAAAACGTAGTTATAATACCGAAATACTGAATAAGTAATTTTAAGTAAAATATGTTAAACAATATATATTAGATACAAAACCATATTCCATTACCCCGTGTGGAGCATCTAACATTACAAAACTCGGGCTCGAACAAAGGGCATTCACTGCTGACAAGAGCACATCGCTGAGCGCGAAAGATCAAATAACCGCTATCAAGAAGACCTGAAAGATGAAGCAAAAATAAATAAGAAAAAATAAGGGGTAAGAGCCCAGTAAGGAATAACACTCCAGAGCGGCTCCGGGCCTCACAAAAACCATTTTAAAAATAGTTCAAAAATATAACATGCATATATAAGTGTATATACGTATACACACTATATATAGAATAATAATATTTTCAAAAATCATTTCGAAATCTTTCGCAAACAAGACAGATAACAAAGAGTCACCCGAATTGACTAAATACATAAATTAAATAAAAATATTTAATTTTCCAAATCCAAAATAGCCAAAATATTTTCCTTTTGAAGTATTTTTCAAAAACCACGTTTATTTTCCAAAATATTTTCAGAGAAGAATACCAAAAGTTTAACGGGACCAATGATCATATACGTAAAGTCAACCGGACTCGGTAATAGCCACTTAGGCGAGGATTAATCATTTAGGCACATAGTATTAGCCACTTAGGCAGATGGTACAACATTGGTATACCAAAGTTACGTTAATCTGTAGCTGAGTGTCCCAAATCAAAATGTTTGTCAAAAACATTTTGAAATATATATTTAAATATTCAAATAGGTTTTCACGTAGATCATATTTTTAGGATTTTCTATTATTTAATTATTTCAAATTACATGTTATGTCCAGACACATCAAAAATAATATATACATTTAGAAGATACAGCCTATGTGTCTGAAGGTGTCATCCACTCACCTGGACGCTGAACAAATAATGCAGAGCACAGTCTACCGTGAATGACTAGTCTCTTTGAAAACCAAACAAAGCTGGAATAGACATATCAAAAGCAAATCAAAATATGGTATTATAATTGTACCGTAATGCATGCAAATGCATATGCAAACCTTAACTCTTAGACAAATCCTAAAACCCTTTTTGGACCAAAAACTAACATCATAAATCAATATTACACCTCGGTGTAAAATTACACTTTAGTCTCCGAACTTTGAAAAATTACCAACTAGTCCTCAAAATATTTCAAAATTATATTTTGGTCCCAACTCTCCAAAATAACATATTAGTCTTCAAACATAAGTAAGATTATATTCTCGTCCCTAAATGGCAAATATCTCATTTGTTCCTCAAATGGAAAATTACTCAAATAGTCCAACTTTCAATTCAATAGATTAAAATCGAATCTAAACACCCACATTGACTCTAATCAACCTCCTAAACATGAATATACAATCCTTTTCAACAAACAAACACAAAATCATCAAGAATTTTCATCAAAAATTTGGATTTTTCTAACCCAAAGAAATGAATCATCAATTCACAATATTTAACTCAAATCATGCATTCCCAACTCCAATCTACCAAGATATAACAAAAAAAACTCCAGATTCAATAAAAAAATCATCAAAACTCGAAACATTAGTTCAAGAACAACCATTTCGTCCAAACTCAAAAACATCTAAAACTGAAGTTAGATCCTTGCATTTAGGATCTCCAACAACCATAATCAAACAACATTCAACTCTCATTTCAACAAAAAGCAACAAATCCGAACTCAACATCAAATTCGGCTATAAACCCTAGATGAGCAATTTATGAACGAAAATGAAGAAAGGAGAGATTAATGATGAGTTCTTACCTCAGGATTCGAAGTGAAAACAATGGGAAGCCAAGAGGAATGAAGAGAGACAGATTTGAGAGACTTTGGAGGTGTTTTGGTGTGAAAATGACGAGCAATGGTCAGGAAATGGGTATTTATAAACCTAAAGATCGAAACGTTGCGATTAACCAAATTTCAACACAGAATGCCCCATTTATGTGCGTTACAAAGCATCTAGTAGAGAATATCTTGCGTGCGTAGGTAAGTCTACAATGTACGTTATATATGTTGTTCTAACATTCAAGACAACCAAAACATAATCATGACTGCCTCGGTTACATTTTTAATTTGTCCCAAAATAAATACAATTTGCAACATTTATTCATCCATTAGCCTTTAGTTAACCTAACTAATTTATGTATATACACTGTTAGCTCTCAAAATATATAATTTTCAAATACAAAAAAATAAAAATCAACCGTGCATATGTGTGTGTGTGTATATATATATATATACACACACACGGTTGTGTGGTTGCGATTCGATTTTGGCGGTTAGAAAGAAAAAATAACAGCAACCAAACCGCAAAAGCGAATTTAAGAAATTATCATTCACAGCCATCCAAAATAAGCGAATAACTGTAAATTGTGGTTCAATTACGAATGAATTGAACAATTTTTGTGGTTTGGCGGTTAAATCTTAGAGTTCTAGCTATGGTATTGCCCGTTCGACTTATAGGGCGAAGAGGGTGTGGTCTTATGGTAGTTCCCATACGTGAAATGAACTCTAAGATTGAATGGGCCGATAGACTGTGATTGGTGGATAGATCAGTGTTTTATGCACAGGATTTATCCATATCAATAATTAACATGAAATTTAAATGATAAGTTTTTTTATTGGTTAAATTTCATAGAAAATTTTGATATGAATGATTTTATTTTATCATTTGTTGGGTCAAAAATTCTAACAGTAGACAGACACCAAACCTTGCAATAAATTAAATCATAAAATAGGAACCAGCTTCTAAGTCATATTTGGATCCAAATGTTTAACTCATCATACATGATAAGATAAATTACTTAGACCTTCATTTTTCTTATTAATTTCTAAGAAAACAATTTTGACGATTAACGTATAAAGCGATAATAGGAAATGCCCCTTAAAATCATATTTTAAAGTTTGAAAATGAGTATATCAGTAATAGAAAATAAATTACAGATAAAAAAGAAACAAACTGCTATATACATGGAGTCATCATATAAGACAGTCGGCAGATGGTGCAAGATTTCCCTCAATTTGTAGCTAATTAATTAAAAAGGTAATTTTCAAATCAATATATCTAAAATCTAATAGTATTGAAGTCATAGAATTAATGTTGAAAGAAACACCTGAAATCAAACTCCAGATCATTTGATACTGAATTCGGTATCAACAAACTACAAACTCATTAGTTAATCTAATTAATATACTTTAGGAGAAGATTTTGCAATCTAATCAAAGCAGTTTAGTAACTAATTAAACCTTTTTTCCTTAAAGGAGAGAGAAACCTGGATCAGAAGTGGGTTAGGAAGCACCAGAATAGGCGTCATAAATGCATCACAAGTCGGCAAGTCCATCTCTCTGTCTGAGCTGTTCAATGAAACCAAATTTCACAAACACGTATAGATCATAAGTAGAGTACAACTCTATAATAATGTCCCCCCCCGCGGCGCTCAAATTCTTGCATAGGGACATAAAATAGGGAAAATTAGGCTTAAAGAAGTAACAGGTCCCTTATAAATGTACATGTTACATAAAAATCTGCTAAATAGAGTAGCCTTATATGTATCAACTCTTTAGTATAAAAAGGAATTAATGGTCTTAAAAAAAATTTCCCTCTCAAATATGTAAGGTCATCATAGATGAGTTGATATATTTGAGGTATCATCAGGCGACCGGACTAGTCTAATGTTTGGTTTCTTAATAGGTTGGACTTTCTTTTAAAAATAATTAATAGTTTATCTTAATGCATGAAAAAGATAAGCTTAATTAAGCAATTATTTATAATTTTTTTCTTGTTGTGGTCCTAACCAAAGAGAGAGAGAGAGAGGTCATAAAAATGAATGGAAGTAGGGTTGTAATTCTTGTGACCCCTAGCACAGCCTGGTCATTTTTGTTTCCTTTAATTGTTTGCATAGGACAAATTTTATGGTAATAGGAGCGGATCCTAAGGAGCGGGAAGCGTCCTTACATTTATAAAACAAAACAAATATTAATAGTATTGATAAAAAATAAAAATTATAATTAGTTTTATTAAAATTAAGTTCAATATATATAATTGTACTCTTAATATATGTATAGACTAGTCGTGGAGCCGCGTGGGGACAAGGGGGTGCGCAAATACTCCCTTGACCCCAGCATTATACTATTTTAGGACTTTAAGTTCTTAATTTTTTTTATTTATTAAACTCCTAATTTTACTTTTTTTTTAAATTCTCACTTACCTCTCACTTTTATTTTTCAACTCTAATCTTTTTTACCATTCGTTTTAATTTTTTTATGGATTTATTTAGAAAGAGTTTACTACGAATTTAGAAAAATTAGCCACATAATTAAATATTTAAAAGTAAAAATATCATAATATAAATTTTCACGTAATTTGTTTTTAGGCCTAATTGTAATTTAATTGTATTTAGTTGATTGATTATAATATTTTGATAACATAGTTAGTGACTCGAAACTACGAAAACCAAATAAAAACTTTATGTATATTGTTGTCATATATATCGATAAACAATTTTTTTTATATATGTAGTGGCAACCTTGACAGAGCCAGAATTTAGCTCCTGCTCAGCTGGAAATCTAGCTCCGTCACTGTTGTCACGGGCTTAGAGTTTTAGAGCAGGGACTTCACCCGTGCGGCACCCCGGGACTAACGTATACCTGAGGTTCAGCCTTTATCCGTCTCCGATGTTTACTGGTTTCGGCCTCCCATAGGCTCATCAGGGGAGCGGGGACAGCTCCCGACCAGTGTGGTGCCTAGATGGCACGCAGATCCGTCATAGTCAAGTCCCAGACCAGCGACAAGCTCCCCAAACTCAATTGGATCGGCATGCCTAACTCAAGATAGGCACAACATCTACGGCACGTACTCACACCTTCCGCTGCCCCGCAACCCAGACTTTCATCCACCAGAAAGCATCTCGCGCATC
>CAODLS012054757.1:0-24661 GCA_948243855.1 Flueggea neowawraea
CATCACTTGAACCATATTCAATTTCTAATTGGCTAGACTCATCATGATTCCTCAATTGTCCTAAATTGAAATCCCATATCTGCAAGATGGTACTACATTCTGGTTGTTATTGAGGCCACATTATGAAATCCTTTCATTATGCGTAGGACACAAAGAAAACTACAACGCAAAGTGGCAAACCTAGTACATTGTCAATGTCGAAATACTTGATTTTATTATTTCGTCAACACCATTACATTAGCAACAACAAAGCAAGGACGAATAAAACGAACCTGAGCACCACGGCCAGTGGCATTACTCTCCCACAACTCACCACCGCCAATTCGAGCACTGGGTTTGAGATTAGCCTGCGAAGCCTGCAACATAAGCATAGACGTAAAGGGGCCTTGTTGCTGCTGCAACCCTTGCTGAGTTGATATATTGCTATCCGTGGCATCATTTCCGTAACCCCAGTCAACATTATCATTGTTATACCTCCCCTGCCAGACACCGCTCTGACTAGGCGTTCCCGGTACCAAATTCTCACCGCTACCACCACCACCACCACCGTCCTCAACATTTCCTCCGCCCATCAAATCTCTTTTAAACAACTCAACCAGCTGCTTATAAATAACCTGCTTCTGCTTCCCACAGCTTGGACTCTGCTGCCTCTTCGACATCATGGCCACCACCTCTCCGTCACTACCATTTCCGAAAAATACGCCATTGTCGTTTGGAACCATCAAATCCTGATAACTCACAACACCGCCACCGGATTTGTGAAGCCAAGGCTCAATCTGCGTAACCAAATCATTACTGTTCGAGTTCTGAATCAGCGGCTCAGATTTCTTTTCCCCTAGATCCAACCCCCAGATAGACGCCAGACGGAGAGCGGAAGGACATCCCGAGAATCCATCGATTGGAGTACGATCGTGTGAGGCGGAAACAGAGCAGCTTCCGTGAGCGTCCCAGTCGCACTCTTGGCAAAGCACCAAATTGTCGGTAACACATCGGATCGAGACCGGCTCGGAGCAGCAGTTATCGCAGATCTGGGAGCGCAGGTGCTTGCGCGAGAGGCTGTTCGCAGAGTGGACGTGCTGGTCACAGAACAAACAGAGCTTGGCGGAGTCAGGTCGGCAGTAGAGAACCGCCGGCTGCTCGCTGCAGAAGTCGCAGGCGGCGGCGTTCTCGGGGTCGGGCCCCACCATACCGTATCTTCACTGACTTCAAAAGTTCAAAGTTTACTATATAAGTAGGGAGATTGGGAATCAAACCAAAACCCTAAAGGAACATAGGAATATTTGCGACATCTGGTTCGGCTTTGGTTAGTTGTAGAGAGAGAGGGGATAGAGAGTAGCGCAAGCAATAGGAGAAGGGAGTGATTCATATATTTGTCCAAAGTTGCAGGCCGTTTGGGCCAAAATATCTCTCTCCACCTTTTTGCTGAGCTGCCATTTCGTATCTCTTTTTCCCCTCTTACGGTGTGTCGTATTTGATTGATGGAATGGTGGCCGTTGGATTGTTCGACTTTTTTTTTTGGTGTGATGTAAGTGATGGCAAATTGTGGCACGTGACGTGATATATTGGATTTGGGGGTATCCTCAATATCAAGATTCAATCAACTGCCAGTTCTTGTTAATATCGAGAATTGGGCCCCTATTGGCAATAAATTAATAAAAATGTTTTTTTATGAAAATAAATTAATGAAATAAAGTTTGTGGAAAAAGGAAATTAATGATTGGAGGAGGTTTTAGGCTTTACGAATTTAGTTAATTAATGATTAGGATAAAAGGGTGGACCACAATGGATAAGTTTGTACAGTGGAATTGGACTCGCTAGATTTTTTTATTCAGTCAGTAGAACTAGGCGTAGAGGGAAGTTTGTACAGTGGACATTAACAAAATTATTGGTGATTATGAAGGTTTCAAGGTGGTCAAAGACGGAAATAATCACAATTAAGGACCATTCACAGAAAATAAAGAAAAGGATGTAGCTGAAATTTTTGGAACTCTATCGTAAAAATAAATACACATGACTGGACAAAGAGAAAGGATTTGCGGCTCCCAAGGTCAATTATCGTCATCCATGACGTCTTTCACCTAAAGCCACCGTCTCTTTTCCTCTTTTTCTTTTTTTTCTCTACCGCCACCGGCCTCGGATCGTTACTTTTTATATACAAATTACCGTATTGGCAAAAATAAAATAATGCAGCGAACCCAATCATCCTCGTCAACATGCCAACTACCGTTTATAGACTTTGGATTTGATAGATCGCATTATTTGTGTTTTTTAAACAAGCTAGAGTAATTAGCTTGTCTCTTCTTTAAAGAGCTTTGTTTAGATTTGGTTTATATATTTTTTTTTGATAAATTATCACATTTCATTCTATTTTTAGAAAGAATATAAGTAATTCAGTATATCATTTGAACACCAACTCTCGCCTCACTTACCGAATTCTTATTCAAACCTGATCAGAGAGATAAATGAGATAGGAGCATGCTGTCGTTGCTCTTATATCACCAGAAAAGAACAATAATCTAAATACAATGAAACAATTACTCAACTCTCTACTATATAAAACTGAGCTACAACATTAGCAATAAATCAAAGCAACAACAAGAGCACATTATCAGCAGTAAATCAAAGCAACTATAAGAGCACATTATCAGCATCTGCAATCTTCATTCTGACACTATCCAAGGATTGTTGCACAATCCAACCATGAAAGTAATTCTTATTATGAAAGATTCGGTCATTCCTAGCCATCCATACCCAATAAACCACTGCCCCAAAAATGATATGTCGTGCCTTACCCAATAAAGTCTTGCCTTTCGTCTTTCGGGTAAAGCGACTGACTTCTCTATGCCAAGGCAATATAGTCCGCTAAAAACCACAGTTAGCCAACAAGTCTACCCAAGCAGTGGAGATGAAATCACATGCAAAGAAAAGGTGGTCAATAGTTTCAACAGCACTATTACAAAAAACTCGCAAGTCATCCGTAATTAATCCCCATTGATAAAGTCTAGCCTTGACAGCAAACTTATTATGCATTATAAGCCACAATATAAAAGCGTGTTTGGGTATATGAGCAGGCCCCCACACGAGATTGAACCAAGAAACAATATCAACTTTTGGACGCAACTCATTCCAGACACTTTTAACTGTAAAAGCGCCACTGGAAGAATGCTTCCGGCAAATCCTAACAGATCTAAGCGCACAAGATAGTATCTGCATAATTTCATGCAATACCTACTCAGCATCATCATATAGGAAATCCGAAAGCAGCCATCTATTATGTCTCCAAAGATCTACAACTTTGGCTCTTTTAGGAATACCTATAGCAGAGATAACTAAAGAAGGAAAAATATTGATCACAGCTTAGCCTCTGAATCAAGGATCAAACCAAAAAGAAAACTCGTATTCATTCTGACACTATCAGCTTGGTGTATATTGATTAGAAAAATGTATATTTCTCTACAATTTTCAAAGTTTACACTGCAATTACCATGATTTGAATTCATGTGTTGTCAATAATTTCATGTAATAATGAACATTCTTAAATTAACGTGTATTCGATTTTTTTTTTAATTTTTTTTAACGAGACGTGTATTCGATTTGTAAAGGCTAGGAAAGTCCCCCAAAATATAGTCACGTCGGAATAGAGAATTTGGATGCCCATGCTGCAGTTTGGTGCTCTCCATGACAGTGAAAAAGAAAAAGTGAGAATAATAGCAAAGCCCAAGACTTTAAAGTTGCCAAGTACTCGAATTATTATTGATAGGAAAAAAATTGTCAAATTGTTGAGTTCATTAATGGGAAATAAAATCACATGTTAGAATTCTCGACAAAGTAGCGGCACATTGCCTCGTCATGTGCAATACCGACCTCAAAGTCGGCAGCCCTTCGTCGGATCACAAAAAACTTGTACAAGATTAATGGAGGAATTGGCAACAGCTATGGTATTTTTGGTGTTGTATATTTTATTTATTTTTTATAATTAAGATCTATTAAATTATTTAAATTTGATTTAATAATTTACTTTGTATCAGCATATTAAAAAATTAGTAACAAATAATATAATCTAAATCATTATATCTAATATAAATATATCTTGACCATTAAAATTATAAAAATACATAAATCTAAAAGCACCTTAGCCATATCCGTAGGAATTAGGCCATAGCCGGTGATCAATATTTGTCACATTTGAGTCCTTTTCCTGTAATTACACTTCTTCAATGTCATTACTTGGCTTGGATCATCTTAATTTACGTACCATTCCACCAGTGACAGACGCTGAAAAAAATTTCAAGGAGGACCCATTTATATGGCGGATAAAAGTCAAAATGGACGGCAGTGGTGCAGTGTGGACGTTTGGTGGCTGGTGGCGGGCTCCCTGCTGCTCGCCCTTTCTTTTTCTGTCAAAGTTGATGGTTCTCTCCTCTTGTTGGTCACACTCACGCTTATTTCAGCACAATACTTTTTTTTTTCAATTATTCTCGAATTTGAACATTCATACAACATGTTATCGAGCATTATAAATTTAAAATGCCATTTTTAATACCAAATAAAGAATAATGATTTTTTTTTGCAACATAGTAAAGATTATTCATTGCTGCAACAATACCTTTAAGTTTAACTAGTATACCACCCGATTCCCCGGATGTTATTAATATTTTTTTATAAATATTTAAAATTTGTCATTTAAAAAAATATTAAAATTAAGACAATAATAAAAATTGAGTGAATATAATCAAAGGATATCATATTAAATTTTGAAAGAGTTGTTTGTAAATAATATTTTAAGTACAGTTTGAAGAATTGGCATCTTTGTCACATATAGAAATTTTCAATCAAGATAGTGTTTGTAAATAATATTATGAATTTTCTTTTAATTTCTTATAAATATTCCAAACTATAGTAAAAAAATATCTAATTTTTTTTTAAAATAAAAATTATATGGATATAAAGATCATATACCTAAACAAACTCATATTAAATTTTGAAACACTTTTTTGTAGACAACATTATAAAACATTGATCATCGGGTCATATGATTGAATATAACAATATGTTCTCCAATGAGTTGAAAGTTTAATCGTGCAATTGCTCGTTCTCTTTAAGATATAAGAAACCAAAGATCTCCACACAATCTCACTTAAATGAAAATATGTGTTAGAATTAAAATAAAAGAACTAAATATTGAATTTGCAATTATTGTTAAGAACAACAACAACACTTGCTTCAATTATTAACTAAATATTGTAAACATTTTACTTTATAATTTATATAACCATCATTTTATTAGCATAATGATTAAAATTAAAACAAAATAATTTGAAAAAAATTAGTATCAATAATATATTTTCCATACACTAACTTCATTTAAAAAACAATAAATTAAATTTAATATATTTGATAAAAAAACTTAGAGTTAAATTTGAAATTGCTTAAATTATTCTAACCGAAAAAAATAACATTTACAATTAACTAAATAAAATAGTTATCAAAATTAAAAGAATAAAAAGTTGAAAAATTAAGCTCAATCATAAGAAAAAAAAAAGATATATCTTGGCTTAGTCCATCTATTATCCATAAAAAAAAATTTGGCATATCCTTTTTATTCCTTTAATTTTCTTTACTACAATTTTTAGCCTTCAATTTTCACAACTAATATCTCAATAAATAATTCAACGGATGTTGTTGACAAATTTCATGTCATACCAACAAAAATATGGATATTTATCATTTTGATCTTTTGTGTAGAGCTTTTTGGAATTTTAACGACAATTTTTTTTTGAGATTGAGGGCTTATAACATGTTTAAAAACTTAAGCGGCTTAATTAATATGATGTGTCAAAGAAAAATGATCAAAAGATGTATTAAGGCAATTATCATTTACAAAATCAATAAAATTTTATATCGCAAAAGATATTTTTTAGACATATCAATAAAAAAAAAAATCAATCTTCCACAAAACCATACATTCATCTCTAATTGAATTTTTTAATTTTAATAAAAATATAAAATTTACTATGGCAACCAATTTAATTATGAATTTTTTAGGCCATAATATCCATGTTAGAATTGCATTTCTTTGTGACAATTAATTTTCATAAATTTTGGCACATCAAAATTAAGATTAAGAAGGTCAATATATAGAGTGTTAGAAAAACCATTATAGTGACATACAACACAATACAAAAATTCTTTGAAAAAATATAAATTGATACAGTGAATGCTAAACAATATATATACATATATTATTTGTTTTAAAGGGAAAGTATATGAAAATATTTTATTCTAAAGAAAATTTATTTTGAATTATTTTTTTTATTTACTACTTAAATCAAAGTTTTTTGAATTTATGTGTATACATTAACTGTTTCAATGCCATGTAACTACAATTTAATTGTATATGATCATATTTACCCAAATTAATTATAGTGTCTCAACAAAGCTTTATTATTATTATTATTATTATTATTATTTTCGTTCAGTCTTTGGAAACTGTGCATTCATTTATAAGCTTTGCTACTTTTAGCATTTGATTACCTTTTATTTTTTGCAGCAAGATTTTGTTTTCTTTCTTTTTTTTTTCCTTAAAAAATCATCGGTGCTATATTAGTTATTGTATTTATGGATTTTCAAGTTAATCTACATTTTTCTTCAGAAATTGAAGATTCGATGTAATTTTGGTTGCATATATTAGGTTATCATTTTTAAAGTTCGATTTAATTAAGGATTCGATTTTCGATGAATACATTTTTAGATAAAATTAGTTTTCGGACGTTATTCCAAATACTTTTCTTTATAAATATTTAAGATTATAATAAAAAATGGAGATATATAAGTACCCGGTGAAGATAAAATACAAATATATTTGGAGTAGAGATTTACAAAACAAAATGATATTTTTCTTGTTAATGCCTATATACATGAACTTAATTATAAGTCGATTATTACTGATTTTGGTTTGAATGTACAAAAAAATATTTGGATTAAAAAATAAATAGGTGTCATTAATATTGATTTTAAACTAAAGTTATAAAATAATTTAGGAGGAAGCCAAATGTCATTAATTTTTTTTAATGTAAAAAATATTCGGATTAAAAAATAAATAGGTGTCATTAATGTTGTTTTAAACTAAAGTTATAAAATAATTTAAAAGAAAGCCAAATGTCATTAAAATGAAGCGCCACGTGTCTATTGTTTAATTTACCAAATATCAAAATTTTGGCTTCAATGTTAGTTCCTTTAGTGTGTATATATAGATTAACAAAACAAAATATTAAATGTTCACGATAATTAATAAACAACATACAAGATAAAAATCAAAGTGCTCTTGAATGTAATAAGTCAATCAATTCAAAATCTCATTTATCAAAAAAAGGATCAATTCATAGTCTCACCAGGCTGTGTATAGTATAAAATATACATTAATTAAATACTCCAAGTCTCCAACATGGCAACACCACCACAACCCCTCAAATCTCTAAGCATCAGCTCTATACACCATTTTTTCAAGACCAAGAACAACAAACCTAGCGCCTCAATAAGGCAACCAAAACAGAGACAACAATGATATCGGTGACCAATTGGAGAGAAGTAACAGCTCCGGCTACGAGACCAAGAACCAGAGCAGAAGCCAAATGCTGAGCCGTGGCGACGGTGAAGCGGCAATGAACAAGATGAGAGCCAAAGCCTGAGAATAAGCCATTTCTAACATATTATGCTTCGTTTTTTGAATAATGAGAGCCAAAGCCTAAGGGGGCCCTGCAATTTTTCGGCGGGATCCCATACTATATATATGGGGTTCCGCCGGGCCGAAGGGGGTTCACCGGACCACCCTCTGGTCCGTCCCTGCATTCCACTGCCTAACATCATATTTTAGAGCATTAACTTGAGTTAACAACATCATCAAGCTACCTATAACTATGCATGACCTCGCAGTGCACATTCTAATATGGTTATTGGGACGTTTTACATTCTCCGGACAATCCTCCCAACCTTAATCAGGCATCCCATAAGTACCTTAATTTTTCCTTGATCACTTCACTATTTTTACGCATTCATCCTATCCAAACTTATTTCAACATACTTACGAGTTCTCTAAAATGTTTCTGGAACACTCCTAACTTTGTCGTTGTCAGGATCCGAATTTGGCCATGACCAACGCATGAATTGAGAGAGCATGACCCACCTCGAAACCCGAACGCCTTGAATCTAAGACTTGCCAAATTTTTGCCTAAGTCTAAAATTTATCTTGATATTGAATTTTCAGTCATCTTACAAGTCTTACTCGGAATCAGCCACCAACTGATCAACTACGTTTATGTATATGATCAGTTACACTATATTTGGAACAAGTAAATCCAAAACTTAGAATTCACTTACAAATGAATTCTACATAGAATTTTTTTATAAATAAATTATCTTGTTTGGTGTGCTATTATTTAAAACATGAAATTCAATTAAATTTCTCATAATCATGTTTAGAACAAATCAAAAATTAAAAATTCATTTCAATCTATTTCCTAATATATCCTTCATTACAATAACTTTATGTAAAATGTAATTTTTTTATTTTTTAATCATATTTTATTGATAAATTTATTTAACATATTAAATAATTATCCAAAAAATAGTGACATTATTTATTTTTTAATATTATTTTTTCTAAATTTATTAATTAAAATAATAAAAAATTAATTACGGTAATATGAACTTAAGAGAGAATTGTGGGAAGGGGGGAGGATAATTTTTTAGTGGGTAAAATATGTCTCTACAATTTTGTGGAATTCATTTGAAAATGCTACTTATTTTGACAAGAATTGGTATAGTTATGTTAAATTCCTTAAAATAAAATTAAAATGAATATTTTTTTTATTTTCTAAATACAAAAATTTTAAATTACAAATGAATTCCACAAAATTTTGTGAAATTCATTTGTTGTAAACATAGCCTTTGAGAAAGAAAAACAACACTTTGGGCAATTAATTGCATGTCAACTGATAGAATGAGATGCCTCCAATTACTTTTCATTAGCTGCTGAGATTTTGGGTTGTTTCGGTCTTGCCAATTGGATCCAACTAATGTAAGACCCGGCGATGCCCAGATGCCATAATTAGTATATTCTTATTTTCTTATAAATATTTAATATTTTATAATTTAAAAATTGTTTAAAATTAAAAATATATAAATTGCATGAATATAATAATCATATAATTTTATAGAACATTATATTAAATTTTGAAAGATTTCTTTAAAATAACATTTTGAGTACAGTTTGAGGAATTATCATTTTTGTCTCCTGTACATTTGTGTACAACTTTAAAAAAAATGACCGAAAAAATTAGATGGAACTTGTGTACATACTTGTACACAATCTGTACACTGATGCCTCTTACATAAATTTTATAATAAGTACAAAAAATTAATATTTAGTGAAAAAAATCATTAATTTTTTTATTTTTTTGAAAAAATAAATATTAATTTTAAACTTGTTCGCAATTGTATATTGGTTGTACACATTTTCTAATTTCTCGTGAAAAAATCGAATTGTGGTATTTTTTTTTGGAAAGATGGCACTCTAGAAAGTAGAAAAATAAAAGGTGGCATTTAAGTTATTATTTTGGGCTCCTTATTGAAGACACTAAATTGTACATCGGATGTACACGTTTCCATATTGAAGACTTTTAACTAAAAAAGAAAATTAAAATATCATTACTTGAGAAAATTATTTTATTAAAAAAATTTAATTATTAATATATTAAAATATTAGGATATTTTTATGAAATTATGGTGGGGGCTTTTATTTTTTACATTGGAAAAGGTTACAAATTTTACTTTTTTTCGAAATTATGTTTTGATAGAATATTCTGATTTGAAATTGTATTTTTTAGTTATTATCTGACAATAGGTATAATTGACTCATAAATACTGTCTTCTAATTTCAACACAGTTTAAATTTCAATAGCCACATCTTTTCTTTGATGAAACATAAATTTATATATGCAAGAGTACATACATGGCCTGACGACGCGTGTGACCATGCATGCATGCATTGGTATTTTTTATCTCACTGGGGTAAGTTGATATGATCATTAGAAAAAGAAAACAAAAGAAACAAGAACGACAGTAAATACAAGGAATTTTCTGCTAAATATGTTATTTGATCCTGGAAGAAGATTCATATATAAGAAACATTTGATGCAAACACTATTATACGACTCTTACCCCAATCACGAAGATTGCCATAAAAAAAGGAACCTAATCAACAGTGAATGGCGGATCTAGAAATTTCCAGGCCTGGGACGGATTTCCATACAAAGAACCAGATTTACGAGGACTATTTCAAACAGACAGAATTCATGCAACCAAATAAAAAAAAAAGAAAAGAAACTTTTCACGGTACTAAGAATACAACCAATTAAAGTATTTAGCCAAAATAAAAACCAAATTACCCTCAGGTGACATTTCTTTGGGAGGTTGATCACTAAAAGATTTTGGACCATCAACTACGTCGCCAATCTCCACTTCTCCACCTGAGCATGAATTTGATGATATGACATCAATATGCTCATTCCCTGGCATTTGCCTCTTCATGGTTTGGAAAAGAATGCAACCCTGCATGAAAGGAATGTTTCAAACCGCATACAACAAACGCTCAACTGCTCAAGGACACAGGGACTAAATGATGACATAAGTCCTTATCTTATGAGAATAACAGTAACTCCTCATCAATGAAATTCAAGCAAACTGAACTACAAAGACAAATTTTTTACCAACAAACTGATAAGTTCCATAAAGTATCAATCTTGGATATAAGCAATGTCCAATTTGAATCAAGTGACTCCAGATATAAACCAAGAACACAGACGAAATTGCCATTGTCAAATTAACTTAAAAATTGAAAACGAAAGGCTGCCGCTATCAAATTTTATACAAAAAATTGCTGAAAAACCACCACTGGGTCACTCCAAAAATCACTATTTCTCTACTTCTCTATGTCTCAAATTGGCATTCCTCTATTACTGATCAACAAACTTAATTTATTGACAGAGTGGTTCGTTCATACATTTCATCGAACACAAAGGCAAGAAAGTTGGAAGCTTTGTCTCAACAAAAATCTTTGAGTTGTGGTCATATCGAGTTAAACAAGAAAAATTGTTCAAGAAAAAGAAAGAAATAATAAACACATGCAGTGACAAAAATAGAAATATGAAGAGTTGGGTAAACAAAAACCGAATAATTGTTGATAACAAAGAAAAAAAGGAACTCACCTCCGACAACAGAAACTGTTGTTAGAACTGTCACATTTGGCTCATGTAAACGCTAACCAGGAAGCGAGGCTGCTTGCAGAAGGCCAGGAGGAGGGGAAGAGGGGGGTGAGGCACGTCGGCAAGTCCAGGGTGGGGCAAAGATGGGGAATAGGGGTACCCAGCCGTCGGTGGGGGCGGCTGGCCACACTCGCCACCACATGGATCAGCCACTAACAGTGACGAACGCACAAAAATTTCACGCGACACAATTACATATAATTTTTTTTCCTAATTTCATCTCTTATCTAGGGTTCATAGTCATTGATAGGTTTACGTAATGTTGTATCACTAATAATATTCTCCTCACAGAACTCCATAGTCTCCATTCCAGCTCTTTTTTTACTCAATTAATCAACATTTTCATCACAATTTTGAACCCATTAAGATTATCTGAAGACCCACCACTTGGTATTAGTAGCCGTTACTTCGTAAAATAATTTTTTTTCATGTTCTTAGTCATAAATCATTCAATTCAATTCAAATAAATTCAACAATCAACATCATCAAATTCAAACCCTAAAATACAATCCTAAACAACTATTTCAATATACATTATCACAACAATCATTCAACCAACATCAATACATAATCAAATTCAAACCCTAAAAATCAATTAAACTTAAAAAAAGAGAGAACAATAGAAGTGTAGACCACAACTTACCAAAAATAAATATGACGTCACCGACAGTAATTCTGTCGAGGATGGAAGTTGGAAAGACAGAACGGACGGACCTAGAAATTAAGACCATCACAAATCACACAAATCTATCAAAACTGAAAATTGAAGCTAGGATCAAACCTGAAAATGAAGACCATCACAAAAATCAAAAATGAAAATTGAAGCATAACATATAATTTTTTAGAAAGTTGTAAAATTTTCTTTGTTTTGTTGAATAAAGAAGTTGAACTTTTTGGGAAGTCAAATGCTTGGATTGTGTTGGTTGAATAACGTGGTGATCCAAGATCTAATGCAAACATATAATTTTGCTATAAATAGAGGCCAATGTGGTCGCATTTTAGCAACCCATTGGAACCAAATCAATATGTGGCGGTGCCAGAGAGAGGAAGAGAGGTCCTTCATAAAGATGAAGAGTGTTAAGTTTTGTAGCCAAGGATGGCTTGCCTGTATCCTCAGAAGATGATTTCTTGTCAATAAAAGTTGTTTACAATTACATTAAATGCTGTAAATATTCAGATTACAATGGAGAAGCAACAAAGTGGTGGAGTTTTAGAAATCTTATTGTGGTTTACAGGCAGTCTCCTTGGCTAGCGAGACTGGCCCTCATCTCTCATGCTGGATCTGTTCTTCGTTCATGGAGTTATATAGCAAGTACATGGCGTTTCAAAGAAACGCTCCATTTAGAGGCATACACAGCTAATTAAATTGATTTACTTTAATCCACAATTAATCTAGGCTATTTTCTTTTTTTGTTAATTTCTACCTGGAAGTAAGACTGTAACACTGACATTGAGAAGAGAAAGCTATTGCCGTGTCCATTTAATTTCATCATGTAATTATTTATAATTTGCATCGTGCGGAATATACAAAGATTATCTCTACTAGGATACAATTACAAACTCTTGCATTTACGGATAATGCAGCTAGCTACAAGCCTACAATGTAAAGCCTACGGCTGTACCCATGATATATGATCATGGCTTAATTAAAGCAGGAGATAGTTGATCAATTTTGCATGGTCGACAAATCTCTAATAGCTCACAAGACGTGTTCTTTTTTCTTCCGATGTTAATTCCTGAAGCTGTTCTATCTTCTTGACAATGACATGTCTTTCTTGAATTTGAAATCCCTTCTTAAATTTGAGCCAGCCTAGCTGGCTTAATGCAGGACGGGGTGGTCTTCCTTTCTAAAGAAAAACGAATCCCAACTTAAATTATATGATGATAAAACATTTGACACAGTTTTTGAGTAGTAACAGCTTCGAATCAGCGACAGTAACTATAATAAGGCTATTTGTAACAAGTCCCGTTCGTAGCCCGATTTACTGGGATGCGTTACCGCATCCTCGTGATGTAGCTCGTCCTCCTGTAGGAAGAGGTCTCACGCCTGACACATTAATTTTTTTTTAAATCAAAATAAATGATCCAACGGCCAGATTTATTTAAACGGAGATTAAAATAAAATTGTGTTCAGTGGAAAGCTGAGTAAACATCCCGCGGGACTCTTAAAGTAGTCATTGAGTTACGGATGAAAAAACTGAGAGACTAAAAACTAGAGACTTTAATAAAATAGCAATAAAAAAGCTGAGCAGACGTTTCGCGGGATGACTTCAAGGACCGTGAATTATGAGTAGCCTAATTAGTTGGTTAATCATGGAAGCATGAGTTAATCAGAAATGTTGAGCAACATGATTGCATGTTTTCTGTACCAATTGGATATTGTGGAGAAAAATCAAATCCCTCCAAGCGAATGCATGTCAAATCATGCTAGACTGCTCTTGCTTAATCACCATAATCCAAAACGATAAAGCCACATGTACCTCATAAACTATATGCTGAACAATGATCCATTATGCGGTATCAGACTCTGCATTTGAGATATTCCCAACCAAACAATAACACGGCAGATAAACAACAAAATATATATTCCAACAAACTCTTTCGTATCAGTTTGAGAATGTAAGTAGCATCAATTTTTGTACAGAAGAGATCATCGAAACAGAGTCTGCAACAATCACAGTTCGGGTGTAGATAGGCAAATGACTAAACATTAAGCGGGTAATGCAAAACTCTCTTGAGTCCACTGTGGAGGATCCACCACCAAGCACGGATCCGATTTCTCGAAGTCCGCAACCTGCATCAAAAGCGGCTCATGTAAGACTCAATTTACAATATTGGCAATTCAGTGCAAAGGCTTTGAAAAATGAGAACCTTTTGATTGCAGGAAGGGCAGTAATGATGCTTATGCCAAAGGCAGTCCATTGAGGGACAAAGAAAGCAAAACCCCAGCATAAATGGCATCATGCATGCAACAACCGCTGCTAAACTTGGTTTCGATCTGTGATTCCAAACATACATATTATGCGTTCAACAACATCGATAATCAGTCAAATTACCAATTTCTTTTTCAATCGTTGAAGCAGTGAATTGAAATAAAAAACATGAAGAAAGAGAAGGAGAAATTACCGAATGAGAGTAACACCGGAATTGCCGCAGAAGACGCAGTTAAAAGGAGCAGGGGTGTCGCGGAACATGGCCTGCTGGAGGGGGATTCCCTTGGGATCATCGAATATGGCGTTTGGAGGGATCGCTCCCCCCTGGTACGGGTTCTGCCCCCACGTAATACGGCGCGCCTATCACCGCTTCATCCTTCTGCCCCATTTTCTCTTCTTCTCAAATCGATCACCGACACAAAGGGCAGACCCGATCAGATCGTATATTGATTTGTTGGAATTGGAATCAGACAGAGATGGAACTCAAGAAGATGAGAATGGGATTATAGGTGTAAGTATTCAATTATAGCGACTTCGGATGCAACACCCAGGAAGCTGTGGCTTCGGCTTTGGGCCTCATCAGAAGCCACCTATAAGCTACGTACCTTGTGACTCAATCTAGAATAATACGCATAATCCGCCTTCTTGACTTGAGCATTTGAAGTTTTGAATTCCGGAGGCTTCTAGATTTGTCTAGACTTCTAATTGATTTTTGTTATGTACAGGTTAACTAGAGTGATTACCCTGTGCACAACCAAAGAAATTGGAAATTGTGTGCGTACGACTTCCGAATTCTTCTTAATGAAATTCATGCGTGCTCCTTTAAATTTTAATATTTTGCATGCACAATTTTTCTACATAAGTAGCACATATATTTATATTTTATTTTTTAATTATAATTTCTCAAGACATATATTTTTTTATTTTTATTATATTATTATTCAGTTGTTAATAATTTTTTTTATCAAATATATTGACTATGTGTTATTTTTTGTTTTAATTTTATTTTTTAAATAAAAAATATGCTATGTATACAAAAAAATAAAATCAAACAAGTGAGACTTATTAAAAAAATAAACTCAAAAAAATATAAACATCGTTAAAATAAAATAAAAATAATATGTTCATTTGAAAAAAGAAAACAAACTCTATACAAAATAAAAATATAATATAAATAAAATATAAATAATTATTAAACAAAGGGGAAAAATATAAAAATAAAAATAATATCCAAATAAATTATAAACACGTCAGTTTATAATTTTGAAAAGAAAAGGTGATAGACATGTGAGTTCGGAAAAAAAAAACTTGTAATTTAATTTTTGAGTCCGCGAAATTATAAATTCAATTTTTTTTTCTTAAAGATAAAATTAGCCCGATTAATTAATGAACCAAAGCCCAGATAATAATCAATTATAGGCCAAATGTCCCATGGGAAGCCCAAGAACCGATTTCAGCTACGAAGGGGGGGTAACTAGATAATTTACTTAATTTAGAGCAAGATATTCCATAATGCAATGCCAAGGGATGTGGGTGGGGCATGTGGGCTGTGGCAAGTCTTCGAATTGGTCGTTAATTAATTAGACATCGTATAATAATATGGAATGTTTAATGTTAATAGGGAGAAGTAGCGAAAGTAATGAGAATTAGGCCGAGAAAGAAAGACGCCGTGCAAGAATTTATCTAGTAAGATGTAATCAAAACAATTAAAAGGTAGTGTGTGGGAATAGCGAGGAGCACGCTGAGGCCACCAAGGTCTGTTCCCTTCCTTCCATCGCCTACTGTGCACACACAGAATGAATCGGAAATCCCACCTCCTCCTACATCCCCTTCCTTCTTTTATTAATTAAACCTCTAAACACCCTTTATTTGATTAAAAATGTGAAGTTGGAATGATGGGTGACACACCTTTTTTTTTCCTCGAGAAAACTGTAAATGTGTGGGAAGGACGTCCAGCTGGTAACGGCAGAGGAGAAGGGAATATTGGTGCTGATAGAGCGGAGGGTCGGGGGGTGGGAATGGTGTCAGAACTGACAAGAGTCTCAGAAGAGATTCCACAACGGGAAAAGTCCAATTGATGTACTATGCCACTCGCAGGATGGACCCATTTTGCAAACCACATTTTCGTTTTCAACTTTAACGACTCACACACTACATTATACTAACTAGTGTTGTTGTATGCTATGCTACCCCCCAATACATTCGGCCTGTCGTCTCTCATTTGCATGCTCGGCCGTTTCTCCTTGTCCCATTCTACTATTCTCTTCATTCCTTTTTGATTTTGATCTCACTATCTGCTATCATTATAAAATCACTCTTAACACTTTCGCTTTCAACTTGAAGTCCCTCTCCCCGACACCATACACTTTTTTTTTATATGTATATATCAGTAAAACATTATACACCATATAAAGTCATCTTCTGTTCCGGAGTATATTTACCTTAATTAGATTTCATTTATTTAAGGGATGTTGTCTAATTAATAGCTATGGCCGTGTTGTTTGCAAGATATTTCTTATATTTGATTTTTCTTCGTTTTTCCTAAAGTTTTTGGATCTAGCTGGAAAATTTTTAAGAATACTGACTTAGTAAAAATTTGGTTGTGTTAGTTATATGGTATCTTCAATGTGTCAATAGGCAATTAATTATTGGAGTCTACTTAAAAAAAAATGTATCGTTATGTATGTATGGTTCATCTTTTGTGATTTTCTCTTCTATAATAAAGGGCTAATTCGGCCTCGTTATATATACGACATCCGATTAATGGAATATTCTTGATCTATATATATTGTTGTTCGACTTTTCCAAATGTTAAATGCTTGTGAATGTGACAATTATACACATAGCACAACAAGTGCGTTGACTTTAAGCATCTATTTAGTTTTGAGCTAGTTTACTAATATATATACATGCATGAGTATGATTATGACAACACAAAAGAAGTTAAGTACCCTACAATCACAAAACAAATCGTCTTTACTTGTTCATTAATTCTAACGCTGATCGAGTTTATTTATCACGATCAATAGCCGATTTAATCCTCAACTAGACATGATGGCAACGCTGAAAATTCATCGCCCATATTATTGTATTTTTTTACAATTTTAGTTCTTTAAAATCAAAGTTTTTTATAATCTTGTGATAATGTTTTTTTTGAAATAAACACTTTCATTCTTTATTGCATTGAAACAATAAAGAAAAGAGGGAACATGTCTCACTTGGTTGGGGCAGAATCAGGATTGGATAGCTTAGCAAGATTATGAGTAACTTACCCGACCGCTTAATGTAGTAGTGTATTTCAAAAAAGGAAATCCATAAAGAAGTGTAGTTTATAAAGTTACGATGATTGGGCGGACGAATAAATCAACAATAGTAATTAGCAGAAGAATTGATGGATTAGATGGAGAGTGGTTAAGATTTAAGAATGATGCGTAGAAAATAATTAGAGTTGAGAAAAAACACAAAGTATCAGAAATGATTGGGAAGGTGTTAGAAATATTGATGATATCGTCAGCACAGCGGCATTATTGAAAAAGAAACTTTCCCTTGCGGCATTCTTTTTGGCTTCCGCCGGATTTTTTCCTGCTGCTAAAATGTAAAATTGCAACCAAAAACAATTCCAGCAGAAGAATGTTTCAACCACGAGCTTTCACTGAGCGTATGATTGGTAGCCCAGCTCAACGACGCCACCAAGGCCAAGCATGATGTTGCCTGCTGCTGTGGACTCAAATTTTAGGTTAGGAGGGAGAGAGGACTACTATAATTTCCTCCGGAAAGCGTGGGCCCACCTCCTCTAGGGTTCAGTTGAAGCATCCCCCACGCGCGTTGTCAAAAGCGTGAGCATTTCAAGTATTTGCATTGTACCCAACCCACCCACTAATCCTCATTTTTATCCCCTACAACTTCTCAACCTCTTTCTCTCTCTCTCTCTATATCTCCATTTCTGTTGTACATATATATCTGTTTTGTTGAACCAAAACAAATGCAAAACCATTTTTGGGTTTCCTTTTCTTTTCTTAAAAGTCCTCAAGCCAAAGGAGGAGGCAAGGAAGCAGTAATGACAGCACCAAACATGGCAACAATCACTGCATCTCTTGAGAGGTCTCTTCAAAACTGTTCGCTAAATCACCAGCAACAACAACATCACCACCAAAGAGGTGGCGTTTTAGGGGAGAGGTCATCCAGCTCGGATGATACAGATGCAGCGCCGGAGCGAAACCATTGTCACAGCAGCTCCGACGCGACCTTGGAGTTAAACTCCCATGCGTCTCTCCCTTACCATTGGGAACAATGCCTGGATTTAAAGGTATGTAAGTACTTGAGAGACAGATTCTTTGTCTTTTAGATTTTGTGTCCTTTTCGGTGTCTCACAGATGCAATAAATGCAGACCTCTTAGCCTTTGCTGCTCTTTCTTTGGTTTTGGTCTTTGAACATTCAATGATGTCGTTGTTTTCTGCCATTCTTTCACTGTCTTGTATTTAATACTTTCCATTCCTTTTCTCTTTACTTTAGACGAAGATTAGGGTTGCCCAATCAAAAACCCTAAAAAAGATTATTCGCTTTATCCTTATGTTTCAGTCCCTATTTTGTTTCATTTCTATAGGGAAGTAAGAAAAAAAAATGCATTTTTCATGTTCAACTGCAGAAAAGCTTGATTTTTTTATGCTTTTGGAAAATAAAGATAAAGTTTTGTTCTTTGGGTGAATGGTATTTATATAATAATGATCCAACAAAGCATATTTTGTTACCATACATAATTCTTAGTTTTTCCCTCTTTCAGTTCGACGCATTCTTGAAGAAAAAGAGAACTTATGCATACATTCTTTGATCATCAACACACTATAAATTAAGACATTTTAAATATTTTAATTCCTAGCCTCCATGTGAAAGACTAATGAGAGATAGATGTGAATGAAAGGAGTCATTTTCTTTAGTTGAATTAATAATGGTGAATTAATTTGCAGACAGGGGAGATTTACTACGTTAACTGGAGGAACGGGATGAAGGCCAAAGAAGACCCACGAATCACGCAGGATTATAATGGAGGTTACTACTCAGAAGATGATAGTTCAAATGACAGCGAGGAGTCATCGTCAGGCTCATCTCCGGCTTCTTCCTCAAGAGACCAATACTACCGGCCGGGAGGGTTAGAGAAAGGAAACGGCATCAACAACAGCAACCAAGTGTTGGTGGTGGCTGGTTGCAAGAGCTGCCTCATGTACATCATGGTCCCTAAACAGGTCGAAGATTGCCCCAAATGCAGTGGACAACTTCTTCACTTCGATGGATCTGAAAATGGCTCCCCTTGAATGTTTCTTCTTCTTCACCTTTTCTTCTTTTCTTTCTCCCAATAAAAAACTCGTCATCTATGCTTAGTTTTGAAAGGTTTTCGGTGTGGAATGATCATGAAATGCGCGACAAATGGGTTGTGAGAATGCATTTAATTATTGTTCCACCACTTTATGTTCTTCTACTGTTAATTAATTAATTAGTATTCTTTTTTTTTTGTGGCTCGTTTGCTGGCGCCATTGAAGTAGATGAGATGAGTCCCATGGAAGGTGCCAGCACCAAGGTACGGGAGAAAGAAACCAAGGAATAATATTTTGGTAATGATTGCGACGTGTAGCTTTACTTCTCAGGGTTCCATATATTGTTCCATCTTTCTTTCTTTAATCAAATTAATTTAGAAGATTGTCATGCACACGTACCACCTCCTGCTAGTGCTTGGAAATTGATTTCGTCTACAAGCTTATATTTGTGTTATCTGTTCAATATTGTCATTGTGATTTATGACTTTTTTTGGGTAGAATAATTCTGTTCTCCATATACTTTAAAGAAAAAATACAATTTTATTTGTCACAAATGGCCACAGTACGAAATTGTCTCTACCAAGTTTACTCGTACAGCTACTCTGTGTTAATTTAAGACAAATGAAGACACCAAGCATTAGTTACTAGTGTAGAATAAATCAGGAGTTGGTGAACAGTGGATAACCACGACATGTTAACGGCATTTATAGTATTCGCCGCCAAAATTGGGTTTGATTTGACGAAATTAATTGTAAGGATTAGCTACCCTAATTGGAAGTTCACACGTCCGCCGTTCTTTGAGGTGGATTTGTTTTGGTCAACTGATAATTCTTACATACATGATGAAATTGTTGAATTAAATGTTCATCATCGCCTGCCTCGCGATAAAGCCTTTGATTGACCACCCAACGAATCAAGAGAAGTCAGTGATTATCCAATTTCATGCCCAATACTTCTAATTAATCTTAACCAATATTCTAATTGAGTTACTTAATTAGAGGACAATCATTTTATTTTCAACAATTAAAAGTCATATAATATTTTTCGTTTATTTAAAACCTCTCACATGTATGTAATATATGATTTTGAGGTTTTCTTGGTGAACAATAATGTGGAAACTTTGGTTGCAACAATAGTTAATTAGGCTTTCCGGCAGGATGATTAGCCATGATCCATAGGCTCCAAAATTTTCAATCCTCGACGTGTCCAAGTCTAAATTCTCAATCATGATTTTCGTTTCCTGATTGAAAATCTCCTTTCACATGATAGGCTGAAAATAAATATTACTGGCCTAAATTCGAATCAATCAAACTTCAATCTATTAGGGGGGTTGAATTTAATGACAATCATGCTAGCCCTAATTAATTATCCATGTGTTTATATCGCAATCAATGGAATACAAAATCAAAGTAAAGGCGTTGATGGTTTTGTAATTGTTTCTAATGCTAAAGAAATCGAGTATTTAATTTGCGTTGGGGCTAAGAAAAATTACTGTAGCCTATTCAATAAGCCTCTGCAATTAACCCCAAGCGCATGTGAGTTGGTAAGGAGCTCTTATAGTGTATGCTGCCGTTTAAAATCTAGCGTTAGAGTTTTGTCTCCCACAAGGAACCTACTCGGCTCGAATGGAAATTAGTCTGAGTGTAGTAGTGACTTAAATATACCACTTATAATTAGGGCCCACTCAAGATACTTTGTGGTCTGGAGGAGAAAAAAAGCCTCAGCAAGTACGAGAGCGTATATTAAATTAATTATGTAAATTATCATCCCCGATCAATATGTAAAACTAAAAGAGTAAATTTCTGCAATGTAATTAACAAGTAAGAGCATCTCCAGTAAACTCCTCAAGCTCCTTCATCAAAATATAATATTTTATCTCATTATTTATCTCGAATTTTGAACTAAATTCTACTTTTTTTATAATCTAACTCACTTTTTTTAATATTTTACTAATAAAATAACTCACAATTTTAACAAATTTATAGTTCTCTCCAAATTTTAGGAGTTATTATTCACTCTTTAATACTATTTATCTATTTTATCAAAAAATATTCACTTTCTAATATTTTCTATCTCTAATATACAAATTTCAAGAAAAATTAATATATAAATAAAAATAAAATAATATATTTTGATTCTCTATTTTAAGGACAATCTTAGTATGCGCTAATACGTGACAGATAAACAGAATATGTTTGAGCAGGACTTAATATTAGAATCAGCAGCCTTTCTCAGACTTGTGACAAGAAAGAGAATCAACAAAAGTAGAGTGCAGAAAGAAGAAAGAAAGATTCTCCATCAAACTAAAACTTTGATTGTTGTAAGTAAAATCCAAAATTAGTATGTAAAAGAGACTTGTTCATTTAGCAAAATGGGAGAGGTCCATTTGACCGTCGGTTCGGTTCAAAAGTCCAAGTGAAGAAAGAGTTGAGAAGCTAGTAAAATGAAGCTCGAAACACAAAGCTGAAAGCTTAATATGTTGCCATGATCATGACCATGATGCGACACACGTTCAGTTGTAAGGACTCTGGAGGTGAGGCCCTCAGTCCTGAAAGATTCGATTCTTCAGTTCAGTCACAGAGAGAAGAGAGTTGACGAAGATGGTCCATAGTGCCTGTATTTTCTTTTTGAAAAATCCCATACTTTGGTTACACAAATTGGAACTACTGTTGTTGGTCTTTTGGTAGGGAGTCTATGTTTGTCTTTTTCACTATCCTTGTTCTTCTGTCTTCTTTCTTTGCTAAACCTTGCGTTATACAACCAATTAGGTTTCACATTTTTTGAATTTCACTTTCTGTTTCTACCAGTTTTAGGCTGAGGCTTTTGAGATGCAAGAAAGGGCTCAGCAACAGCAACAAGACGTCATGTGATCCCATCTAATCTAATCCCCAAAGAGCCTTTCAATTCAAACTGCATCATTCAAATATGAGGCCCACTAGTCCAACAACTGAAAAGCCCACGACAACAGAGCGACTCGTGACGGTTCAACTTCAATGGAGTCGATTAGAGTAACCAACACAAACTTGTACTCGTTCCGATGCGAAAACCACAAATTCTGAGCCGTAGAATTGGAAAGAAAACAACTCCAACCACCATTCTCTTCCCATGATCCAGGTAAGCCTTAACCGCTTTTCCATACAAGTACGTTGCTAAATTTTGCTACTGGAGCATCATCACTTTTTTATTGTTACTTTTGAATGGCAATCATTTCTCTTCATTAGATGCGTGGATCTACAAGTTTGCCGATTGATTGCCTTTATATTTCCTCTGCCTGCCACAATGTGCTACTGCAGCTGCGTCATTGATAGATGAATCCAGAAAAAAAAAGAAATTACTTTGTTTCTTTGAGTTTTTATTTTCAATTTCTTTCGTAGATTTTAGGCCTTATTTGTTCTAATGAAAATAGATAGAAAAGAAAAGAAATCAATTTTTTTTCTTTTCTATTTTTGTTTCAATGGAAAAGAAGAAAAATGAATTAAAATGGAGAGAAATGAAGGCTTAGCTTTGTATTAGAGAGAAATGGAGCATCCAAACAAAGGTGCTACCTTCTGCTTTGAGCGAGTGATACTGCCAAGAACAATGCCACCCTGCAGCCATTTTGCCTACTGCTTCTGTTAACACGTATACTTGAATCTTGAAACCCGTTATGCCATATTCAGTTCTTGCAAACAGTATGCTCCTTTTTCTTTTCCTTGTTATATGCCCAATCACCATTAAATACTTCTTAATTGGAAGGTTTAGAGAAAAATTTGTCTAGTCACAATCCGCATTATTAGCAACATCGTTTATAACAGAGATAAAAAAATCGTTTTCAGTAGGTATAAGAATATGCACTCAATAACCACACTTTTGTATACACGACGGAAAAACCATGAAAGCCATCTGAAAAATGTTGTTTCCCATATTTACATCGTGAAATTTATGCTAAACAAACAGAGCTTAAGACTAAACGGTGGTGACAAATCTGAAACAGCTGATGAAATCACCTACTTCCCTTGAGCTGCATTCTCAGTGGCCCTGAATCTCAGACACACTCTCTAAGAGATTATGTGCTGCTTTCTCAAAACTAACAAAACCCATGAACCAGAAATCATGATCGTCAACGGTCACAATCTGAATGTACTTCTCCGGTGGATTTTCCTTCATCACTACTGGGTTCACAGTGCTTATTTTCCCCAGTGGTATCGTCACCCGTACAAGTCATTTGATTGTCCAATCAGCAGCTATATTCGCCCATTTGTCTGGTGTATTTGAATTCTAAGTGATGGTGTTATATGCCAACGGTCACATGGTGTTTTATGTATTTGAATTCTTGTCTACGGCAATTAAAAATTTTGATTTCCTTTCTGTCTGCAGCTCAAATGAGACAGGGAATAAATTAAACACCTATGCCTATAAAATATATCAAGACTGGTGTCAAACAATGTAGCAGCACTACCTTGTAGCAGCTCCAAGCCTGCTGGCCAGATGGAGCATGGAAGGATAATGGACGATCACTGCAGAAAGCCACCCGAGCAATCGACAGGTAGAGAGTTCCAGCAACAGGGCCAGTTGATGTGGATAGATAGCAACCGAACGTCTTCTTTAGCTTCTCATTAGGATCAGTTTCAAAAGTGTGCTTGAATAGAGATTCAAAGCCGCCTTCTGAGATTGCTTTTGCTGTCAGGTTTACTTTCCCCCACGCAGCATCAGACACAGATGGTTCTGTTTTAACTGCAATTTGATGCCCATATATAAAAACCAAGCTTTCCCAGTAAAATCAATCAGTTAATCATGTATACTTTCAGAAGTGAACTTACGGTTGTGCCAGATATCCCTAGCAATAGATTCGGCCTTCTTGCTCCAGGTATCAAACATGTGGACCACAGATTCGAATGGATTATTGCTTGTCTTCTCAGTTGGTGCGTAAACAACATAGGGCTGATCATAGTTATGCTGGTGGTCGGCAGCATTCCACAGTGCTTTCTGGTTGTCAGGATAGACGTTGGGAGCTGCAGGTTTTCCCATGATGTGGGTTCCCCATTTCTCTGTTGAGGATTGCTCTGCTTTATCTTTAGAAGATGATGGTTGTGTCTCTTGAGGCTGCCCTGACATGGC
>CAODLS012054769.1:0-14066 GCA_948243855.1 Flueggea neowawraea
GCATTGATATACCAAAGGCTACGCTACCTCGTAGCTAGGTGTCCCGTATTAGAAATTATAAATAAAATACATTTGAAAATATTCAAAACAGAAAGCATACAAAGTAGATAATTATTAAAAGAAAAATATTAATTTTCAGAATTATTATTAAAGGAAAATATATTTATTTTCGAAACAAAAATATTCATTTTTGCAACAAAAATATTTATTACAAAAAAATATATTAATAACTAAACATAACATTTATAGCAGAAAATATATTTATATCCAGGCAAAATACTTAGTACAAAAAAACTTGCTTCAAAACATCATATTTATTTCAGAGTTCAAAATAACATTCCACACAGGTTTCTCATAGCGGAGTTTTCACGTACGTCAGATTTTATTATTTCCAAACCATTAATTAGTCTGGATTACATGGATACGTCATAGCACAACAAAAATATATATAATTCTAGATGATGTTTAGGAATGATGGGGAAGTGATTCAGACGAGTTTGAGAGTGATTTGAGTGAAAAGTGAGAAGTGAGGCCATGAACGTCTGACATGGGGTATATATAGACCCACAACACCAAAACGCATCGTTTCACTCAACCGCCCATAAAATGTTGTCCACGCGCATAGCACACTATCTACGAACATAGCATAAGCCTTATGTGCATAGTGAAAATGATCGGTCATAATAGGAATGACACTCTAAGAGGGGGAAAATTGGAATTTTAAAGAGATTAAATATTTTTTTGAAAATCTTTTGCAAACCAAAGCAAATAATAAAGTTTTTTTCAAACCAAAATTAAAGTCAAGTGCGCAAGTACTAAAACCACCAATTCACTCTCAACAATATAAATACAAATCAAAGTAAAGTAGAAAGAGTAAGGAAGAGAGAACAAATCCAATTTATAGTGGTTTGGTCCTCCTTGACCTACGTCCACTCATTGAGATTTACTCAAGAATTTTAACTCACTATCTCCTCATTTTTTGGTGGAGGAAAACCGTTTACAACACTTACTTTTGCGAGATCAATAAGCAAACCGTTACACATTGTTTTAAGAACAATACAAGCAAACCAAACCTCTAGTTCTTACGAGCTCAATTAGAAAACTGAACCATAGTTTTTTGCGGGCTCAACTAGCAAACCGAAACTCTAATTTTCTAAGGCTCACTAACAACCACTCTTATTTTTCTAAGATACAACAAGCAAACCTATCTACTCAAATCAAACAACCTTGCTTGATACTAAATCAACCCAAGAATATAACAGATTTAAAGCTCACACCAACTCAAAAATGTGAAAGCAAGTAAATAGCTCAAATGAGTTAGAAAGGTAGAAATAAAAGAGAAGATAAATAGCAAGTTTAGAAAATGTCTCTCTTACTTCTCTTATGATCTAGAACATTTATATATAGCTACTAACAAGAATATAACCGTTGGAGCTTCAAAGTAGTCATTGTGAGAGAGTATAAAATACTATCCAATAATAACATCACGATCTTATACATGCATAGTACCTTGATCCAACTGAGTTTTGTGCAATTTGATCTTCCTTATGCAAGCATTGATTTGAGTCCAGTAACCACTGCTTGAACTAAATTGATACCAGTGGCTACTATGCACATTGATCTTCTTCTGTATGCGGATCTCTTTCGTTCTGTGCACTTTGCACAATTCTTCTACATGCATTGATGTTTATCCAAGATCACACCTTTGATTCTTTACATGACTGTATTAGAGAATATTGAAATTCAAATTCCTAAGGAACATCTTGAATTTGTTAGTATTCTAGAGCCCCGTATATGCCTTAGTATAGCTTACTACGTGCGTAGCTTTGATCACTTCAAAGATGTCACCTTTATTTTTCTACGTGCACTAATTAATGGTTTCACACGGCTTTGCCTTGTCTCGTGAGTCCTTTTTAGTTTGCATCAAGAACCAGTCTACGTGTATAGATCCCTCTTCTAAGTGCATGGTATGATGCATCTTTCAGACCAATACCTTCTTCATCTCTACTAAGTGTATTGGTCTTTTTTATAAGTTCACAACATAAATCTGGACCATTCTTTCTTCTGATCCAACACATCTATACGCACTGCATAGCATTCTACGCGCATTGTATGTGTCCTATGCATATTGCGTCTCCATTCTATTTGCATAATGACTACTTTAGAAAATCCAGATTGTCTTTAGCATGATCAATGTGCTTAGATTGCTCTTTTAAGTGCTTTTTGGCCAGATACCAACAAGTCTGTAACTTTGCACCTCTTTTATAGATGTTTTGCATTTATCATCATCAAAACCAATATCAATACGCAGACCACCCCTCAATGCTCATAGATGGCTTGAACAACAAACGATCCTGCGCAAAATATGATCTACATGTGTATAGGTTCCCCAATGCACATAGTAGACCCTCAGGGCACATTTCATGATTAATTCCACATCTTTGATACCTTGCCAACTTAGAATCATAAACCATATCACTCTCGGGATAAACTAAATACCAACAATTGGTAAAATGATGTACGAACCATCTGTAAACACTCTACACCACTACGAAATGCTACCGAGAACTTAGTCAGAACGAACAAGATATTGCAGTTGTTATATACTTCAAATAGCACGTGATCATCACTATTGTTTTCTCCGAGCCCATTATGACCCCTTCAAGCCTTTAGATCAGTTACTATTATATTTTTCAACTTATCGCATTTTTTAACTCAGGTTTACTTGCTTTCCAGCCGGCTTTAAATTACACCCAAGGTTTGCTGCTTAGGATCGAATTGAATGTTCTGGTCATCACAGATAAGATGTCGGGGACGTTTCACTTTTCTTGTCCATATTTACAAATAATGGTTGCATCTGAGAAGTCTCATAACTCCCTTTGCCATCCACTCACGCGAATTGTTTCTCCTGTCTTTGTAGTGACAACGTTACTTGATCATGACACGTGTCATGTCCTTTAAATGGGCTTAACATATGCCCTACTCGCGTCAAGTGGATTTGGATTGAGATGACTGATGGGTTTCCAGTTTACTCAGATTTACCATGATTGCTAGGATTTTTACTAGGGCAAAATCCATGGCGATCCCTGAGGTATAGTGATATCTCTCTCGTAGTCTCTACATTTTCAAAACTAGTTGTTTCGTTCCTAACACATTAAGACTATTACTTTATTTAATGTGCCACAAATATACTTGTTGTTGTGGCACATGGTATTATTAATGAATAATGTTTTAAGACCACTTTACTTTTTTTCTCTTCCACTTATTCTCATCTCTCTCCTTTTTTCCTCTCTCTCTCTTCTCTCTCTATCTCTCCATCTCACTTTCATATGAAACAGAGCATGAAAACTAGTCTCCATGAACTCTTTCTTCTTCATAACTTGTTAATGGGCTTCAATTTGCCAAGATCAAAAACTGAAATTTCAGAAAAGAATCATAACAGGAATGAAATCCCTAATTTTAAATGACAAAGCATGAAACTGAAAAATTATATGACAAAAAGAAAAATGAAATGACAAATCCATAATTTTAATGACAAAAACATGAACTAAAAAATAAGAATAGTTTGAGCCTAATTTTTTTGGCGTCATTCACAACTACAAGTACTTTGGATTAGGGTACAATTTTTTTTAATAAAAATTAGTCACCATACAAACATGGTCGATCCACAATCATTTTCTTATTTTGTTCATTAATTTCCCTCTGAAACCAACCCTCATACATTTGATACAGAGTGGTGCGAGGGAGAGACGAGCAACATGATTGAGACTGTGGCTATAAAAGAGAGAGAGAGAGAGAGAGAGAGAGAGAGAGAGAGAGAGAGAGGGAGAGGAGAGGATAGGAGGAGGAGGAGGACCATATTGTGAATGGGTTTGAGTTGGTGAAGAGAGAAATGGTGTCACGACCCGTTTCTGGAGCATGACCGGCGTACAAAATGGATTGACCCAGAAGTCTTGCCCTATCATGCTCCAGTATAAGAGATTCTGACATTCTACCCAAAGAATACAATTATCCAAGATGTTTGATAAGTAGAAAAACATTCTATACTGAAAAATATATGTAGATAAATGATACGTAACCAAATCATAGTATCAAGTAAGTTTGAAAGTATATATGTATATATCAAAACACAAGTATAAATCCCGAGAGACAAAATATGACCTAGTAACCCAACAATAATCTGGTGTAGAGCTCTAACTAAAAAAAAACCCGAATTAAGAGGGCACTCACTAACAAGTGGAACGCCTCACTAGGAGCAGGATGTTGCACGACTGTCGAATGCCGAAAGTGAACCTAAGAAGTAAGGTAAAGGAACACATACAAGAAACATAAATGAAGGGGTAAAAATTCCTAGTGAGGAAATAACACTTCAGATTGGCTCCAAGTACAAAAACCGTTTTGAAAACAATTCATAAAATACCGCATGCAAATATAAATGTATATATGTATACATGCTAATAAAGAATAATAATTCAAAAATTCATTTTTGAAATCGTTCGCACCCAAAACAAACAACAGACAAAAACATGTAGAAGATATATACCATATATCACATATCGAAAACAGATATGGGACCTGAAACTGACATATAAATATATCATAACGATGGACTCCGCCATCTCACTGAAACTAAGTACATGAATCTGGCGGACACACGACTACCAAAAACCTTGGTAAATGGGCCTTGAATGCACATTGGTATACCAAAGGCTACATTTACCCTACGTAGTGCAGGTGCCCCATATCAAAGTATTTATATCTGTACCACATATATATCAAACGCACAAGCAAAGTATAAATCATTTGGCATAAAAATATTTATATACCTTATATAAATATTCAATATCAAAAACTGAGTTAATTTGCAGAAAATATTTATATACCATATAAATATTATTTATCAGAAACGAAACCAAAGTTTAATAATCACATAATCCGAATTATTAATTTGCCAAACCCTTGTTATTTCAATTTCCAGAAAATAAATTAGACATAACAGAAACATAGAATTTAGAAGACGCAACATATGTGTCTGAAGTTGTCATTCCACTCACCTGGTATCCAATGCTAAGGATCTAGTTAAACACAGCTAGTGGTGGCTGATCGTGTTGATATGCACAAGAAGGTGGAATAGATACAGAAATAACAATCATCAAAATGTGTTACTGTGGTGATACCATATGCATAATATGTGAATGCAGATACTGACCCTCGAGATCACTGAAAACCTAACTTGGTTGAGAATCTACCACTCTCGACCTAAAATCTGGAATCTAATGCAAAATTACAGTTAGGTTTCCGACCCATGTAAAATTACATTTTAGTCCCCGAGATTTGACAAATTACAAAATAGTCATCGAAGTATTCTCAAATTGTTAACTAGTCCTCTAAATAGTCAGAATTGCCAAATTAGACCCCTAACTCTTAGAAATCATGAAATACGAAAAATTACAATTTTGGTCCTAAGAACCGCGGCTTACTCGAGTGACTTCCCCCTTGATGTACTCGGGTAGGCAAGGGCTTACTCGAGTAACTCACCACTTGTATCACTCGAGTAAGTCGAGATCTTACTCGAGTGAATCCCTGCCCAAAAATTTTCAGAATTCCTCAAATACGATTCAACTGACCAAAAATGTTATCAATCACCCACATTAGTCCTAAATAACGTCCAGAACATTATTCTATACTCCAATCCAAAAATACAACTCAAAATCACTCCAAAATCAACCCAACCCAAAATGATTCAAACCCATTTATGAACCACTTCGATTCTTATGATTAATCTAAGTGTTTCTAGACTCCCAAAGTTCCGATTTTACAACTCCTAACACTCTTTCCACCAGAAACATCCCGAATCAACCCTAAATCGAAAATCCTAGCTCAACTCTTCACTTCCCAAAATGTCTAACAATTCCATTTATTCAACCACAAAATGGAAGCAAAAGAAGTGAGAGAAGAGTGATCTTACCTTAGGGAATCGATTGGAGCTAAGGAGAAGCAATAGAAGAGGGAGATAGATGAATCTCATAATGAATGTGGTGGTTTGAAGGAGTAAATGACGAAGAGAAGTCGGGTAGGGGTATTTAATAGGCCAAGACAGCAAAACTCACCGTTTTGCCAAGTGCCTGAGTTGTTTTAGTACTTACTTGAGTAACTCAATGTCTTACTCGAGTAAGTCTTGCTTCAAAGGAAATTCCAGTCTCGCTCACTTGAGTAAGTCAAAACCTACTCGACTAAGTCCTGGCTCTTGCACTAAAATGAAGCATGAATCCATTCGAGTGAGACTAACAGTCACTCGTGTAACCCAACCCTCGATTACTCGAGTAGCATAAATTTTTACTCGAGTAACTCGCAACTAGAGGTCCACTCAACCCGTTTTACCCTCACTCGAGTAACTCCTTACTTACTGGAGTAACTCCAAGCTTACTCAACAATAAGAACTATCTAGCAACACCAACATCCCAATAACATCTCTGAACACCAAGGATCAGATCAGAGATGAATGAAAAGTTACATATCTTTAGCCAAAACAAGCAGGGTATTACAAAGTCGGGCATCACAGAGAGGACGCAAGAAGAGTTAGTGCTGGAGTTAGAGAAAGAGCTTTGGGAACTACTATCCCAACCATTCCACTTGTTGACTAAGAGGCAATGAGGGAGTAGAACGAGAAGAACCAAAAAGCTCTCGGCGAGATGGCGACCTTGCTCCACCAGTTCCTTCCTCAAGCAATCCTTCCACCTACTTTGCGTACTTACGCTCGAAGTGGAGGAGTAGTGAAAAGACGTGATGTTCTGCAACAAACTCACCATCAACCTTCTCAAGCTCCAAAGCATCCAAATCCTCTACCCCGATAAAAGCATTTCAATGTATTAGTTCCCAAAGCTCGCGCTGTGGTCAGAAGAGATAATTGTCCTGATGTGGTAGAAAGCACTTGAAAAAGACAGCATAGGGTTCCTCCAAAGATGGTTGAATTGGAGCCCTAATCTTCGATGAATGTTTGGGAGGTGGCATACATGAAGAAGATAATCGAGGAAGTTCTCAAGTAAAAAAAGTTGGTTCCCGTAGAGGAAGAACAACACCAGGATAAAGTTCCATTGACCAAGAAGATCATGGAAAAACCACTTTCTCTGAAGTTCAAGATGCCACAACTGCCAACTTTCTCGGGAAAAAAAGGATTCGCACAAATACATCCAAAACTACGAAGCCATTATGATGCTTCACGGATGAGAGGACGCCATCATGTGCCGAGCGTTCCTAGTAACATTGAAGAACAATGCACGCTCTTGGTCCAATGGGTTAAAAAAGGCATCACTATATTGTTTTGAGCAACTTAGGAAGGAGTTCATCAATGCCTTCATCATCAACAATAAGGGAAAGAATGACGCCATGTATCTGTTAAGTGTTAGATAGAATGAGAAAGAGACTCTCTAATAACACGTGGATAGATTCAGGAATGCCACTCTCGAAGTTCACAATCTATATCCTGGAGTGGTGGTAGTCGTAATGCTGCAAAGGATACGATCTGTGTATTTACAAGAGTCGTTATCTCTGGACCAACCAAAGACTTTGGCGGACCTTTTCGTTCATGTGAAAAGTTATATCCTACAAGCCAAGGTCATGAAGATAGTAGGGAATAAATATGAAAATAAGAAGAAGCAAAAAGAAAGAGAGGCTTAGGAGGAGCCGAACAGGAAGAAGAAAAAGTTAGAGGACTCAAAGAGGCATTGCAGTCCGGGCTTCAAAAAGTATACCCCACTGAATAAGTCGAGTTCAACCATCTTGGCAATGATAGAAGGTTTAGTGCTAATCATTTTTCCTCCTAGAGACCAACCAGAGTTTGGGAAGGAATGTGGATGCATACTGTAAATACCACGATGCGAGCGAACAATCCAAGAAAAAATTTCGAGAACTTGGGAATCAAATTGAGACCTTGGTTCGACAGGAAAACTTGGACTGTTTTGTTTACGTTGAAGCATTGAGAGGGAAGCCAAACGATGAAGCGAGGCCACAAATGAGGGATGATGATTGAAGAGACGATCAATATAGGACAAACTAAGCATACGACCACTTGAAACAATGGGCTTTGGTTGTTAGGTATTGGTAAGCGGGGACGCGACACCTATCGTTTGTAATATGCGAACCTGAGTACCGAGTGTCGTATCCCACAGAGACTAAGAGTACTAATAATAACCCTCTCTCTATTATCTAGCCTATAAGCACAAAAGAAATGGAGACATGCCAACACACAACACAGCAGTATAAAGAGAGTTTAAGAACCAGGCAATCAAGGGTAACAGTAGCATCCAGATGTTGAATCCTCCCAGGACTACCTAAGCAAAACCGACCTCGTCACTAAGTCACTTGTTCATACAATTGGACCGTAGGAATTCCTAACATACATTAACCTCTCTCTCGAGTCAGTTAACATCTAACGTCAAGTTGATTAACTGGAATCTTTTCCTAATTAATACCCCCACGTTGCATTAACGATGATTAATGAATTCCCATATTAAGTTTAACCTTAATCTGGAAGATTTACGTTGACCTATTTCTAGGTTTGCGTGCAACTCCTCTCACCTATGAGCGATTCAAAACGCACGATAAATCTCTCGATTCCCACGCATGCAATCAATTGTCGAATCAAAACACCGGTAGAATCAATCCAACAATACAATATTATAAATCATAGATGAGTCTCAATTCATGAACAAAGTAACAAAATAACAAAACTCAATCACAAATTCATCCTAGGGTTTATCACATCTAGATGCACATAATTTTAGCTCATAATATCAGTAGATGAATCAACAAAAACGAAATAAAAACAAGAGAGAACGAAAGAACCCATTGAGAATCCTTCAATCTTCAAGCAATCCACTTGATTTTGATGTCGATCCACTCCAAAGACGTTCTCCCTTTGAAACCCAACTATTTCCCTCTCTAGAACTCTATTTTTGTGTGTCAATGGTGGCTTTATTTGATTAGGGTTCGTTCCAAACTTAAATAGGCCAAAATGGTGTGTTTTGGTAAGACACGACCCGATACGGACATTACACGGCCGTGTCTTCGGTTTCCAAATCGTGTCTTGCTTTAAAACTTCATCGTTTCAGCTCTTTGACGCGTTTGGTTCCAAAACTGGAAAGACACAGACAAAACTCCTAAGACACGACCGTGTCGTGGGCTCCAAGGTCGTGTCTTGCTTTCTAAATATGCACTTAGCTCTGGCGAATAAGACACGGGCAAATCATGAAATTACACGGTCGTGTCTTGGTCTTCCAAACCGTGTCTTGCATCCTGGAGGTGCATTTAACAATGAAAAATAGGACATGGTATTACACGGTCGTGTCTTTTGGTCCCAGACCGTGTCTTGTGTTGAAAGCATCGAAAGTTGTCGTTTAATCTCCGTTTTGGCTTGCTTGCATTCAATTCTATCAAGACACAATCACATGACCTGAAAAACAAAATATGAACGATTAAAGTACCAAAAATCATCAATAGCACTCGAATAATAACAAAAATAATAAGAAATCAACGGTACAAATATGTATAAACGAGCGTTTATCAGGTGTACTTCAAATGGTGGTAAAAAGTTGAATTCTTTAAGTTTTTATTGACTCTCTCTTGTGTAATTTGTTGTTTAATGAATGTCGTTCTTATTTTCCATACCTCATGCATGAATAACTAATATTGTGAGTGAAGAACAAGCTAAGGCAAGTCAAATGCTTAGCCACACAAATGAACATGGCCTGCAGGAAATCGGGTGTAACAAAAAATGAAAGAACATGGTGTGAATCTAAAAATTGGATGCTCACCGTTAACACAAAAAGAATCATCTTAAAACCAGTAAAATGTAGCATGAGTAGAAAAAGCTTGCGATAAATCAGGCTCTCACCATTTATGCGTGCAAAAAAGTGTATGAAGCTACTAAGAGTGCATGAGTAGAAAGGCTTGTTAAAACTCAAGCTGTCACCAAGAGCATCTGGTGAACAACTAAACCATGAGTAGAAAGCTTACGAGAAATCAGGATCTCACATGACAAATATGTGTGGCAAGTAGAAAAGTTTACGAAAAATCGAGCTCACACCATGAAAGCACACAATGAAAAAATAGACTGCGTTGTGACAATGGAGCATGAAGATTACGGGAAACCAAGTGCTCATTGTAGAACACATACAGTGGACATTTGAACATCGCATATAGTCATCAAGCATGCTCGAAAACGAAGCGCTGACTAATGGTAAAACGTAAAGATGTGTAATGAGTAGAAAAACTTGCGAGTATACCAAGCTCTCATAATGGAAGCACACAAAGAAAGATGATAAAGGTTGTGATGTGGCAATAGAGTGTAAAGCTTGTGAAAAATAGAGCACTCATCGTAGAACACACGCAGTGAAAGTTTGAATATAGTGCATAGTCAAGTTTAGAGCATGTGGGAAACCGAGTGCTCATAGCTGATATGAATATAGCATGTAAATTGGAGGCTTGAATGAGAGTTGACACTACGATAAGTAGGGGTGTCAAAACGTGTTTTCGTGTCGCGTTAGTGTCGCGTTAATGTCGCGTTGACCCGCCCTGGTGACACGATTAAGGTTAACATGAACACGACCCATTTATTAAATAGGTCGACATGATTATTAAATGGGTTGACACGAATAACCCATCTAATTAAATGGATCATTTTTTTTATAAAAATTTGACATGACCCGTTTAAACCATTTAACATGTACAACAATTACACACAAACCATTTAACACATTTATGACGCATTAAACCCATTTAACATTGCAACACAATTCAAATTAAAAATGCAATTAAAATTCACACACACATAAAATCCAAATGACATGTTCAAAGTTCATATGCAAATAAAGATCCAAAAATACAAAGTTTATACAAAAAAGTCCACACAAGTTCAAAGTTCATACAAAATCTTAAATCAGTAGTTCAAAATAATACTAAATTATAGAAGTGGATGAAGATGGACCAAGATAATTAATTTCATTTACTTCTTCGAAACATTGTAATGATAGCTCCACTACAACATCATTTGAAAGTTCACCCACCTCCAATTTGCTTGCATCTATAGAAAAATAAAAGGAGTTCATCAATAAAAAATAAATTCATAAATGTAGAATGCATAATTTCAAACAAAAAAATCAAATCATACCATGATCAAGTTTTAACCAATCTCGCACACAAACTATAATACCCTGTCCGTTCTGAATAGAATTTTTGGAGTTTTTCAACCTAGACCGATCTGATCTTGGATGTTTAAATGATGTTTTAGAGTGCTTGGAGTCTTTGGGCATCGATGGAATTTGATCAATTTAAGTGGGGGAAGTCGTTTCGTGAAATTTAGGCTTCCGAAACGTCTGTTAGGTCATGAAATGTGCATCTATCTCACCCAGGGAGTGAGACACACATCTCAGCTCAATTAGGGTGAGACACGTGCGTCTTGTGGTGCGAAACACGCGTCTCTCCACTTAAAAGCGCCCCAAAACGCAGCGTTTTGGCCTGCTACGTCTATAACACCCTTATACCTGATTCCTCTTCATTTTTCTTAGTCTTCCTTGCGTTTGTCACCCAAAATCGGCCCAAATTTCCTCTCTTCTTGCCTTCCAATCGTCCCCTTCCATCTTTGAGGTAAGATCATCAATATATCTTGGTTTTTCCTTCTATTTTATGCATTTATTTGTGTTGGATGCTTGTTGAACTAAAATGGATTTCTTTGAGCTAAGGTTTTAGATTTGAGCTTGTTCTTGATGAATGTGGGTTAGATTTTTGTAGTTTTTTGTTGTATCTAGCATAGGGGAGGCCAAAATTGTGATTGGTTTGGAGTTTTGGAGGAGAATGGATGTATGTTGGTTTTTGGGATGTGTAAATTTGGGTTCAATGAAAAAATGTGGGTTTTTGATGTAGTTTGATGAAATGGGTGTTAGATTCATGTTTAGATGAGTGATTAGAGGCAATGTGGGTAGGTTAGAACGTTAGGTTTCGGTCGATTTGAGATTTGGGATGTTTTAGTGTAATTTTTTGCCAAAAAGACCAAAACTATAATTTTACATAATTCTGAATATATTGAGGACCAAGTATGTTATTTAGCATTTTAGGGATTGATTTGTAATTTTTGAGAGTTAGAGGACTAATTTGGAGATTCTAACTTTTTGAAGGATTGTTTAGTACTTTGAAAATATTTTGGGACTGATTTATAATTTTTAAAAATTTGGAGGACCAATTCATAATTTGCCAAATCTAGGGAACTAAATGATAATTTTATAAAAGTCGAAGGACTTAACTGTAATTTTGTGTAGATTCCAGATTTTGGGTCGAGAATGGTAGATTCTCTTCCAAGTTAGACTTTCAATTACCTCGAGGGTCACCATTTGCATTCACATATCATGCATACGGTATTGCCACAGTACCACATTTTGATGATTGTTATTTTTATATATGTTCCAGCTTCTTATGTTTGTTAGCACGATCCACCACCCATTAGTGGTGTTTGACTGGATCCTTAGCATCAGATACCAGGTGAGTGAAATAGCAGTTTTATACACATAGACTGTGTATTCTAAATTCTATGTTTCTGCTATGTCTGATTTATTTCTGAAAATTGAAATAATTAATGGTTTGGCAAATTAATAATCCAGCTTATGTGACTATTAAACTTTGATTTTCATTTCTGATAAATAATATTGATATGGTATATAAATATTTTCTACAAATTAACTCAGTTTTTTATATCGAATATTTATATAATGTATATAAATATTTTTTTGCAAAATGATTTATAATTTGCATGTTGTTTGATATATATATATATATATATATATATATATACTTTTATATGGGGCACGTGCGCTATGTATTTGATATACCAATGCGTATTCGAGACCCAGTTACCAGGGTTTTTGGTAGCCTTATGTCTGACCACACTTATGTACTCAATTTCAGTGAGATGGCAGAGTCCATTCTTGCGATATGTTTATTTTTCAGTTTTAGACCTTAATATCTGTTTTCGATATACGATATATAGTATATATTTTCAGTATGTTTCTGTCTGTCGTTTGCTTTGGGTGCGAACGATTTCAAAAATAAATTTTTGAATTATTATTCTGTATTAGTGTGTATACATATATACACTTATATCTGCATGAGGTAATTCTGAATTGTTTTCAAAATGGTTTTTTTAGGCCTAGAGCCGATCTATAGTGTTATTTCCTCACTAGGGATTCTTACCCCTTTATTTTTGTTTCTTGTTTGTGTTCCCGTATCTTATTTCTCAGTTCCTATTTTGGCATTTGGCAACTGTTCAACATCCTAATACTAGTGAGGCGTTCCATTTGATAGTGAGAGCCCTCTTAGTTCGGGCTCTTTTTGTTTTTGGTTAGAGCTCTACATCGGGTTACTGGGCTGTATTTTTTCTTTTAGGATTTATACTTATTTTTGATATATATATACTTTTCACACTTACTGGATATTATGATTTATTTATGTATTATTTATTTACGTATATTTTCAGTTTAAATGTTTTCTTCCACTTATGAATATTTTGGATAAATGTATGTTTTTGGGTAGAATGTCTGAATTTCTAAAGTTGGTGAGAGGTGGGCTGAGCTTCTGGGTCAGTCTATCTTGTACGCCGATCATGGTCCGAAAACGGGTCGTGACACAAACCAAGGCTTCTACCACATTAGGTTTTAATGAACTCCTATATTGATCAAGAACCCTTCCATTATTGTTAAAGGCACTTTCAGAATCTACCATAGTCACGAGAATAGCTAGAACATCGCCAGCAAGTGATGTAATTTGAGGATATTTGTACTTGTTTCCTTTCTGATATGCCAACACATCTAATTTAATCCTTCTATCCATCCTTGGCTCATTAGGATCTTCAGAATCAAATTCCTACAAAAACAAGAATAATAACATATTTAGAAAGCACCATCATTACCCTAAATAATAACTAAATAATAGAAAACATGCATCATCTAAATAATAACTATGTTATTACCTTGAATACATCTTTAGAAAAAGATGCATTATCATCCATTGTTGGCATAAAG